>APFE030453615.1:46759-88489 GCA_000404065.3 Pinus taeda | reverse complement strand
ATAAGAATAATATTATATTTCTAGAGATATGGAGTGTAAAATTAGTGTAGTATTAAAGGACAAATAAATGAAAAAGATTTATTGTTATAACGAGTTTGTGATGGTTATTTTCATTAAGTTATTAATGTTAGAATGACATATTTATAATGAATAATTTAAGATGTATATTCTTATAAAGTTATTTCTTCAAATAAATATGTTTTAAATATTGGTTATTTTCCATTAAGTTATTAATGTTAGAATGACATATTTATAGAGAATAATTTAGGATGTATATTCTTATAAAGTTATTTCTTGAATAAATATGTTATAAAGTTATTTCTTCAATAAATATGTTTTAGGTGTGATAGCCTCCAAATAAAAAGCTATGCACTTAATGATAGCTTATACTTATATAAGTATATCTAGGTATAAATTAAATTATTTCTTCTCTTAGTCAAATTAACCCTTATGATCGGCTTGCCAACAAGAAGACCTGCAGTTACTACAAGAGCGCCGAGAAACTTCTACAGGAAGATTGAGAGGGTGAAAAAGAGCCACAAAGGTTCGAATGATTTCCAAATTACCATCTTCATTCCATACTACTCGAAAATAAGTAAGTGTCACCATCTCCTTCATACATCCATCAAATTGCATGCAAAGCCTACTTAAATTCTACAGACAGAGGCAATTTAATTGTGCAATTAAGAGGTCTTTTTTATTAGTATATTGATTGAAACATAAGCAATTTTATTGACAAAGAGTTTTTGACTCACTACTACCACTAATTAAACACTGAAGCTATAGAAGAAGCATATATCCCTCACTTAATTAAGGACATAAAGAAGAGACAAGGGTAGGATTCAACATGAGGGAGCCCTTGAATACCAAGGGAATCCACCTACAAACTCCTATGGTCAACATTTTTAGAACACACCAATGGCTAGGATTCTTCGAGTTAATGAAAGGGTATGATGATGACCTTTACCTTGAATTTTCTATGGCTCTAAATTCCCAAACAGAGGACAATTCCACCATTGTTGTCAGGGGGTTGGTTGTCTCTCTTAGCCCTCAAATAATTAGTAGAGTAATAATCCTACCTATAGCGATCAAGTGGAGAAAATAAGAGAAATCCACCAATGTCTCTACTAGAAATAATTTATTCATTAACAAAGAAAATCATGTTGAGCACAAGAATGGAGTGAGGAGAGAAAGCCTACCTTATCCTTGGGATGAGGTGGCTTACCATATTCTGAAGTACATATCCTATGAGGGAATAATGAGTGTGGTATATGCTTACCATTTTAGATTACTTCATGAACTTAGACTCAATACATAATTGCCTCCTTCTTAAGGACTTAGTGTGACATACTTCCTCCTATTGTCCATCAAGGAAATGAGTCAAAAAGTAAGAGAGGTAAAACACCAACACCTAGGCCATCATGGCCTCATCAAACTAATAGTGTTGGATACCTTCAAAATTTTGAGAATCCCTATCTATTGGTCCAAATTCATATACATGGATAGAGAGACTTTCATAGAAACATAAGCCCTCACACTAGGAGAGACCCTAGCCTCTAGTGTTGGAGGAAGAAAGGGAAAAACAAAGGGAGAAGAAGAAAGGGAAAAGACAGAAGAGGAAGAGGCAGCAAGGTGAGAAGAAGAAGAAGAAGAAGAAAAAGAGATAGAAGAGGAGGAGGTAGCAAGAATAGAAGGAGAAGAAACGAAAGCATAAGAGGAGGAGGTAGTAAGAACAAAAGGAGAAGAAACAAAAGCTAAAGAGAAAGAGACAACAGATACAGGGGAAGGAGAAATAGAGGAGAAAGGAGAAGAAAGAATGAGCCCCAAGAATACTTCTCCACCCCAAGGAATGGAAGACACTGAAAAGGAAGTGGCTACAACCTTAGCTACATTGGGCACTCCCATCAAGCCAAAAAGGGAGCAATCAAAGCTAAGTCAAATGTATTTTAGAACCAGGAAGAGCACTAGAATTCGACAAGGACAACCACGAACTCCTAAAAGGGTTCCTATAATCATTGATGGATCACCAAGCAAACAGGAAGAAATAGGACCTTGTGAGGGAAAATTTGAGGATGTCACTCCTCCTAGAACCAAAAATAGGTCACCTGTAGCACCTGTGAGTAGGACCACCACTAGTTTTGTCACCTTCAAGAAGGCAAGGAAATAATCTAAATTTGAGGAAGAGGAAAAAGAGAAGCTACAGGAGAGACAAAGTTTTCTACATGAGGGACAAAATTTTCTATAAGCATAATAGGGGAAGCTGTAGGAGTCCAAGAAGGATTCACAAGAGGTAGCCACCACCTCAAAAGTTGTTGAAGAAGTCCTATAATATCTCCAAGAACCTAGCCAACAACCTAGCTTGAGCTCCTACTACAAATTCATTGAAGAGGGGAGGATTATCCCCCTAAAATTTACAGTCTAACTTCTCTATGAGTTAGAGATAGAAAGAGGAAGAACCCATAGGTGGATGCAAATTGATAAACCTAAGAAGGTAGAGGATGTAGGCCCCATGGAAGAAAAGGTCATTGACATGATAAAATATTTAAGTGAGCTAATAATTAGAGAGTCTATAATGCAGGAGTAGCTACAGGTAGAAAATATGAGGTTGAGAGAGAGGTCATAGGAGAATGAAACACAACTAGCCACCATGGAAAGCCTATCCATTGAGGGATTGCAATGCAGAAAAACATCAAAGTCTTATGACCTCTTTCTCAAATAACAATGGTTGCAATTCCAAATCAAAACCTTGGCGCAACATGCATCTATGCCCTTTCAGGTTACAAACATTTCATTCAATTTTTCAACCAAAGTAACATGGAAGACAAAGAAAAATTGGCTGAATTTTACATACCCAACCTCACTCTGACATATATGAATTTTTGGGATCCCAATTCAAGATTGGGGAATATACAACTGATGGCCTTAACATCCTAGATGAGGAGACAAGAGCTGAGGAAGTTTATAGGGAAATGATAAAGGAAGAAAAGAAACCATTGTATATCAGGGCAGAGCTAGTGAGCCCAAGGCTTGTCAGTGGCAATCATGGCCTCATCTCCAATGATGTTGTTTTAACAGCTAAATACCTTTCCAACCAGCAACAAGCCATCCTACGCTTACAAGATACATTCAAAATGTTGGGAATAGAAAGCTTGCAGTCTTGCTAGAGGAGATGGCATGCCTTACCCCACAACCTTCAGATTAGGGAATATAATTCTCCTTAAAGGATAAGGAATGCCTTGGAAAGAACATCCTTATACAAGAGGATCATGCAAAGGATGAAAGGTAGGTGGATAGGACTCAAGCTAAGTCCACCCTTGCTATTAGGTCTACAAGAAGAAAGTGATGAAGCGGGAGAGAAGAAGGAGCAGACAAAAATATAGAAGAATGCAGGTTTATATCCATAAGAGGGAAAACCTTTTAAGGAGCCTTGGGATGTCAGGGACACCACCAGGGCCATGAGAGAGATACACATGGATGATTGAGTTTCTCACAGGATGAGCAACAATTTCAGTAGGGGGTGATGATGAGGCTCATCAATAGGTGCATTATAAGGGTCATGATGCCATCCTATAGCTTTAGAACTATCTGTTTCTCACAATTTTTTACATTTTTTTATATTATGCTTAGTCAGAAGGCTAATGTCATGTCTTGTGGCCTAATATGGTTTAATTGCAAGAAATGGAGAAATTTTTTAGATGATTTCTATGTAGGGGATCAAAGTAAACAACAAGGAGAGAATCTAAGGGGTTGTACACCTCCTTAAATTCCTCAATCAGCCCAAGATCACAACTCACACTCTCTCTCTCATAAGCTCGAGGTCATTGACATCCAAGAAAGTGAAAGTCACGAGGAACAAGCTCCACCATTCTCGACTTGTAGGAGACAAATATTCCTATTTTCTATAGAGCTGCTAATAGCCATCCTCTTGTATAAATAATCAAGTTAAAAATCTCAGTAGGATTGGATTTTTGTTTTAAACTAGGTAAATATTGAACTCAGGAACTTGGCACTGTTATTTTCACTGTCATTTAACGTACTAGACATTGATTCAATGATAATGAGAAGATGATTGTTGATTAATCACTGAGTTATTTCTAGAGTGTTGAGGCTTTTGGGCTTAGGTCCAACCCAGTTTCTTAGGTCCCTCTTGTGTACTTGTATCTCTTTTAGTTCCAGAGTATTGCTTAGTTGCTTGCATTTCAGTAGAGAATAATCCATCAAAATCTGTGATTACAACCTCTACCTCATCTTTCTCATGGGAGCATGAATAGAAGGATTTACAACCACAACCTAAAAGTATTGTGTTTATGATTTTTTTGAAGAATATTTATGTTATTCATATTATTTTACATGTCCTTTTTGTAGCTTATAAGTTGTTTTATTGATTAGATCAGAGTTCTGGCATAGATTAGATAACATTTAAATTCAACTCATCTTTTCCACTACTAGTTGTTTCATTTTTGTCAATGATAAATGGGTGTATGCATGTGATGATTGTAGGTCTATTTGGTTCTACAAGAAAGGTCACCTTCTCCACCTCCATCTTGGACTCCCTGACCTTCTCTTGTGAACCCCAAATTTGTCCCAAAAATTTTGTTTCATGAGATCATTTTCCTAGGGTCACCAAGAGCATTCCTCCTAGTGCAAAACATGCCTTCAAAAGGCTCTGAGCTCAGCTAGGGGCTTTCTTCACCTTTCACTCATTTGCCTCAACCTCCATCCACCTTTCCAAACCTTCTTGGCATCCCTCCTGTATCATTACATGCCCTCCTATAGCAATACAGGGCACATGTAGTAGCCTCCTATAGCACACCTATAACAACCATGTTCTTCACCAATTTCGTTCCTTACTGCAACTTAGACTTAATGTAGAAGGATGTTGAACCCTAGTTGTGATTTCATGATCAAGGGAAATTCCTAGGCCCCTCCAAACCCTATATTTCCTTCACTACAAAAACATAATAGTGTTATTTTTATTATTACAGATTTGGCACAAATAGAATATTAATTTACATGCAAGTGTGAGCTAGTGTGATGCTACATGGGATCTTGAATTACATTTAGGTAGGTTATGTAAGAGAGATTAGCTTCTTTTCTGCAACTAGATTTGATAACTAGATGGATGATTGCAAGATAATGTAGTTTCCTTTTTGCAAGTAGTTTAGCTCTTGCCTTTTCATGAATTGATTCAATAGAATTTGAAAGTTCAAGTTAATAACATTTTCCTTTTCATAGTTACAGGTAGCTTCTAAATTGCATCTTCATTAGCTAGCTTTCATTCTAATTCAATAGGAGGAATGGTCTTGGAGCACTATTGATCAAATGTCCTAGTTGAGGGTGGCATGAGTAGAATCCCATAAATTGTGCATATAGCACTGTCAACTTGAAGTTTGTACGAGCCATGGGTTAATATATACAATTAAAGAGACATTGGGAGCTACAAAAATCTTGGTGCAATACCAAGGCTACCAATATGTAGAGTAAATATTGAAAAGGTTTAATTTGCAGGAATTAAACTAGTAAAGGTTCATATTCCTTTAGGTGTAAATTTATCCGCAGATCATGGTCCTAAGACATAGGAAGAGGAAGAGGACATGTATCCATTTATCATTTTAATTTGAATATTGATGTATGCAATGGTCTATACTAAATTGGGCATTGCACATGGAATGGGAGCATTGAGTATATTATATATGTCAAAAATAGGGAACAAGTTTTGGAAAACACTAAAGAGGGTTTCCAAGTATTTTCATGGCACTATTGGCTATGGATTTGGCTACCAAGTAAGACCAAGATTGTATAGAAGGTTGGCCATACATGGATTTGTTGTTGCAAATTGGGTTGGAGATCTAAATCACAAAAGACCTACATGTCGATTTGTGTTTAACCTATTTAAAGGAGCAATCAATTGTATGAGAAAAATATAATATATAGTGGCACTCTCAACCACAAGATAAATATGCAAGAAAGGAAGAAGTATGGTCACAAAGATTGTGTTCAGCAATTGGATCAATATAACAAGCTGTAAGGATTTGTTGTGATAGTCAAAGTGTAATCTTCCTTGAAAATACCCTATATTATCATTCGAAGACAAAGCTTATTGATGCTCAATATCACTTTGTGAGAGATATGATTGAAGAAAAGAAGGTGTTGCTGGAAAAAGTGGACACTTTGAAGAATGTTGTAGATTTATCAACAAAATATGAAAGAACTTAGAAGTTGTCTTGGTATAGAGAAACAATGTGCATTATTTCCTTAGATTGTTGATCATGTACTCCTGCGTCCCCCTCTGTGCAAAGATAACAATAAGTGGGATAATGTTTGGTATGCATTATATTACTTGCACAATTATCTGCATGCATGATGCATGTCAACTTGGGGGTTGCATGAGGGGTGGTAAGCCATCCCATATAGGGTCAGTGCCTTTGAAAAACAAAAAATGGGTACCTATTTGCATTTGTTTTTGACATTTTTGTCACATGGTTTTGCTAAGAGTGGTTTTGTGATACATGGTGGTTTTGCCTAAGGTTTTTTAGTTCTAATTAGGGAACTATGATTGTATTTTAATATAGAGAAATGTATTGGAAGTTCATGGATGTTGAAGGATACATATGTTATATTGTAGAATTGTACAAAAGAATATATATCTATATACCTATATGAATATATATATATGTATTATATATATATATATATAAGTATTATATATATATTAAATATATATATATATTATATATATAAAATATATATAGTTGGAATAAGAAATACTGAGAGGCGGGGTAAATCAATAATTAGTGAGGTTATTTATTTTTAAGCTCAATTTGTAATTTAATTTCACTCTTTTCAATTACTTATGTGAGCATTTCCAATACAATACATGGGCACCAATGTAAACCATTTACATGAATACACAATCTATCAATTGAGCAGCATGCACATATTGACATAGGTATTTTTACATGGAAACCCAAGGGGAGAAAACCACCATTTTGTTTTTCATTATGATGTAATTTAAGTTCCTAATTAATTCCATAAAGTTGTTTGTGAGCACCCACTCATAGGAGGCCCCAACCTATTTTAAGATAGTAAGCCATTACTTTCCAAGAGACACCAAGCTCTTATAAATGCAAACCATCACCTACTTTGTTAGGTCCCCATAATACTAGTGTATTCCCCTTTTTTGAAAATAATATTGAGAGGTGGGGTGGGTGGGGGGTGAATCAGTATTAGTCAAGTCATTAATCTTTTTCTTTTCATACTCAAATTAGTATACTCTACTTCCGTGTGGGTAACCTGTGTGTACACACAACTGTGCTTAAGAAAACAAGTGTATATCCAGCAAACTAATGATTTAGTTAATTCATCATATGTTGATCTTTAATCTGTGCATCAATACTTTATTAAACATTAAACAGTAACCATATGTAGTTAATAATAGAGTGAACCATCACACATAAGCAACACACATGAACACCAAGATTTAAGGTGGAAACCCAATGTGGGTGAAAACCACCTGTTGTTGTCATCTCTATCTTCTTTTAATAATAAGAAAATATGTTTACAACATTGTACTAGTGCAGACTCATACCAGTACGCAGGCTTCTACCTACAGAAGGCTACAAGATTCTCTCATTCTCCAGCTTATACTGGAAGGGAACTACAACCCCCTAGCTCTTGTACTAGCTGATATGTTTACTAGTACATAGGTGCCGACCTACAGAAGGCTACAACCTTCTTTCTTCCTCCAGGGACCATGTTTCATAAATTTTCAGACTAGATACTCCTGGAACACAACACCATAATCTGAAGGCCGCGTTTCATCCAATTTTCATACTGGACCCATCAACAACATTGAAGCTCAAAATCAATCACCATTGTAATACAACCATCAAATACATATGCATCAAATAATCACTAAAACTCAATCCTAAACACAACTGAATCAATCAACCCGTGAATCCTGACACAGCTGAATCAAACATTCATTCATACTTTAATCTGCTTCAACAAATCAACTGGAACAGAGAGATCACTATAACCAGTACATAGATTTGTACCATGAACACTGCATCATCATTCAGAATGAACTGTAACCTCAAAACCATGTATCAAAGTGTATACGCAACTTGGAAGAGTAGAAATATCATCTATACACAACTTCATCAAAGCGAAACAACGTATAGATCTGCAAATACTTACTTCTAACTTCACTGCACTTCCCAACTTCAGACATAACCAGATCATCACATATAAAGGATAATACATGTGTTAGCAACCATATCTAGGACACATATCACATAATGATAATTCATTATGATTCTGATCCATTATTACATCTCATCCATCATTATTGAAGCAAATCAATCAATCAATCTGAACATTGTTACTAGAATGCAGTCACTAGACCATAAAGCAAAACCTAGATCTCTGCATCAACAACTAGAACCAATTGCAACTTCAAAACTCATAGTTCACAAGGTATACGCTACTTTGATGTGTCAAACTGGCGTGTATAACATGCTTTTACCAAGGTCAACCAGCGTATACATTTGTAATATTCATTTATAATTTTGCAGCTATTCCAGACTTCAGCTATAACCAAATCATAATATTTACAGAACAACACATGCATCAGTATACAGATCTACAATAAAAATGATCAAACCATATAAAGATTATTCATTCCAAGCCTTAAGATCTTGATTCATCATTAAATCTTGTCCTCCATCAACCGTTAAGGCTCCTTCTTGGTTTAGATCAAGCTGAGCATCATAAACCCATAACCTGCATACTGGATCTCACACTTCATCAGATATTCAAGATCCTTGTACTTGGCCTAATGATCTTCTCCTCCTTATATAGTTTTAGGCATTTCTCAATACCATGGATCAAAACCACTTATGACCAATACCTTGGACCAAATACCTCGGACCAATACCACGGACCAAATACCTTGGGTCAAATACCTTGGACCAAAGAAATACCTTGGACCCAAAAACTTGTTTTCCCAAGATATACACACTTTTCTTTCTTTGAAAGTGTGTGTGTACATATACGCTCCTTTTGTTCAATGAACCTATGTGTATACGTGGCTTGGTCAAGGTGAACCTACGTATACCTTTCTTTCTTCATTTTGTGTAGCCTAAACTATAATTCTTTGTTGTTAACCTGCAATACTTTGATCTTTCATCTGAGTGAGTTGCCATTAAGGACAACACCTATATCATAATGCCAACAATCTCCCCTTTTGGACATGATGGCAACAATTCTTTGTTTTTACCTTACTGCAATGCAAACTGTCATCTTAGTGAGTTGCCATTGTACATTACTTTTGAACTGATTCCTTTGAACTACCCTGCATCACATCTGTTAACACAACTACCATGTATTCTGTCACATCTTATATCTCTTTTGTAGATTCTTCTAGTTACCATATATAAGTGAGTTGTTCTACTACAAGTGGGTTGGCATCAAGTACAAAACATGCATCATAATCCCAACAATCTCCCCCTTTGGACTTAATGGCAACAACAACACCAAGTCACTCTCCCCCTTTGACATCAAGGGCAAAGGGTCATTCTCCCCCTGAGTGCATGCTAAATTCTCTAATTAAACTCCCCCTTTGTTCATGCTGAGATGTATTGTACCATCCATGCTCCCCTGAGCACATGCAGAGTCTGCAAATATTTTCAAGAAAAAACAACATGACTCTATAACTCAACTATGTGAGTTTGACCTTCCTATCACCAACTCATACATACATTTATTCTCCCAACCAAGTGGGGATATACCAAACTTGACTCATCCACCGAACCAAGTGGGGATATACCAATTTTTTATACATGACTTAAATATTACATCATCCTTCCCATGCATAGTGGGGGTACAATTTACATCATATGACCAAAAGGGACTCATAAAAAGACTACAACAGACATAGACAAATTATTGCATCATGGGTCTTGATATGATCCTTTCATTGAATGATATACATGAAATTTACAACAGAGACCAAATATCTAAACACGACCATGATAGTCATTAGAAACTATCATACATCATGTATGCTCTGCTCCATAAGCATTTGTCAAGAGCATCCAGACCAGCAACCTGTCAGTGTAAATATGATCAACCTGTGAAAAGGTATGTCTGTATATAGCTATCAACTCATTGTCTTGATCTCATCAAAATCAACTTGCTTCGTTTCCTTCCATGAATCAACTCAATATATGTCATATCTCCAAGTAGTAACAAAATCATTCACATCATATCATATGTATGTGAAAACACCATAGTCATTATTTATGATCATAACATCATCATTAAGAACTGCATGATCTTTCCATAAGGACCTTCAATATATCAAACATGTATCATTACTAGGGAACATCCCACATCTGATAAGCATCAACATATGTGAGTATCAACTTACCATCATAAGGTAAGAACTCATCACCATTATGTGACTAAGTAAGCCATGTCTTCGAATATCCATGTCTTTAAATAGATATGTCTTCATGAGACCTGCAATAGCACCATTCTCTTTCCCAACCAACAAAATTTGTCAATAGTAATCATCCATGTATCCATCATAGCAATATGTATCTAGCAAACCATGAGCTCATGATCATTTGTCAAGATTTCTTGATATCATCAACAACATCACTCCTCATCCATGTGAGAGCCAAGAACTATAGGAATCTTGCATCATAACAGCACCATAAGAACTTTATGCATTTTTGAAGCCATGATGATAACAGCATAAAAAATAAGTGAGTGGCTCATCATCAAATAATGAAGTTGTGTACTCAAGCTTTGTACTTCTCCTTGTCCTTATGAAGAACACCATGTAAGCAACATATATGTACTATATGCATCATCAAAAAGTCCTTCACAATCACCCATAAATCTGATATGAATACCATATAAGAATCATTATCTAAACATAATGCCAACAATGCTTTATTAGAAGCATAGCATGTTCTCCCCTGAACCTGTTCCACCTGTTCACTGTCATATCTGATCATTGCATATATTAGTAAGAAGTATCAAGGCATCATCATCAATCAGACATACATCAGGTTATCAACAACTTGTGAGGATCAACAACACTTCTAAATAACATCAACAGACTGTAGTCATCTATCATCATGACAGAAAAGATAACTGATAATTGTCTGAACCATATCAAATCCATTTTTTCTAAGTTTGTCCCATTACATTTTTCTCAAACCTACATATACGTGACTGTGTAGCTTCGAACTCACGTATATACATGACTTGTATTCATGAAACTTGCGTATGAGATTTAGAATATTGAAGTTTCATACTTTCGGCTTCCCCTGAGTCTGACATGTCTATACACTATGCCATGCCACATTTTTCTGACTGTACTTCCTTCTTCTTCCATATCTTCGAGTGTGATGATGTTTTCTCCTTCTGGTATGGTACCCAAAATTTTCTCCTACATTCCTTTGCTATATGTCCAAATTTTTTACATGCATAACATCTTACATGTTTCATATTTCTTCTATAGTAGTCAATGGCTTTGTGACCAAATATATTGCAAGAAAAACAATATCCCTTAAAGTACCTAGGAGTTGATGATCTTTCTGTGTGATGGTCTTGATCCATTCTACTTCCGCATCCGCTGCATCATGTCCAAGATTATGACATATAAAACATTTATTCATTTGAGGAAATAACTGACTATCACTTCCATAGTTAGGAGTAAAATATTTTCTTTGAAGATTTTCTTTCCTTGGTTGTTGATGGGATTGACCTCTCATCTCCTTGTTGAGCATTTCAGGTTTTACATTAGAGTTTCGTGCCTTAGCTTGTGATCTAGATTCACCTTCAACAGATTCATGGAAACCAAGACCAGATTTGATGGCATGAGACCTCTGATTACTAAGAATATCATCCAAAATCTTAGTACTATCTTGAAATCGTAAAAGCGTATCCTTTTCTTCTATTTTACCTTTTAGTATATTTACCTCAACCTAATATTGCTCTTCCTTTTCAAGATACTGTTTCTTCATGATTTATTCTGTTTTTCTTCCTTCTTCCATCTATTGCCTTAATTCAAGAACTTCATTTTCTTGTTTTCCAAGAGCTGGAGTAGTTCTTCATTTTGCTTATTTGATTTTTCAAGTTCTTCTTTTAGTAAGAGGATCTTAGCTTCAAGACATTCATAGTAACAGGATCTAGTTTTGAGTTTCTTGATTGTTGTGCTCCTTTCATTTACTTCATTTCTTAATGATGTCACTTCATCCTGCAGCTTTTGACATTGATCTTCCTTTTCCTTGAATTGCTTCCTTACTTTGTTTCCTTCCTCTAGTTGAGCTTTTAGTTTGGTAGCTTCTTCTTTGAAGGCACACTCCCTTTTGTCCAATAGATCTTATTGATCTCTAATTTTGTCTATAAGCCTTTTAAATTTTACCTCTATTTGATATCTTTCTTCCTCATCCATAAGAGAAAATTCAGTTGTTTCACTATCACTTTATCATCTTTAGATGGATGGAGAAATGTATCACCAGAGGATAACAAATTTATACCTGATAGTTCTTTTGCTTGTTCATATTCATTATGAGGTGATTCTGAATCTGAAGAGTTGCTTCCACATAATCCCCAATAGATTCTCCCACTGTCATAGTTCCTTTGAGATGTCTTCTTCTTCTTAGGCACTTTCTTCTTTAGCTTCTTTCCCATTGTTATACGGATCTCCTTCATGCGATCAAGCTTCTACCAAAGGACCTGCTCTGATACCAATTGTTGGAAATAATACAAAGAGGGGGGGGGGGGGTTGAATCAGTATTAGTCAAGTCATTAATCTTTTTTTTTTCATACTCAAATTAGTATACGATACTTCCATGTGGGTAACCCGTGTGTACATGTAATTGTGATTAAGGAAACAAGTGTATATCCAGCAAACTAATGATTCAGTTAATTCATCATATGTTGATCTTTAATTTGTGCATCAGTACTTTATTAAACATTAAACAGTAACCATATGCAGTTAATAACAGAGTGAACCATGACACATAAGAAACACACATGAACACCAAGATTTAAGGTGGAAATCTAATGTGGGTGAAAACCACCTGCTGTTGTGGTCTCTGTCTTCTTTTAATAATAAGAAAATCTATTTACAACATTGTACTGGTGTAGACTCATACCAGTACACAGGCTTCTCCAGCTTCTACTGGAAGGGAGCTACATCCCCCTAGCTCTTGTACTACCCGATATGTTTACTAGTACGTAGGCACCAACCTACAGAATGCTATGACCTTATTTCTTCCTCCAGGGACCACGTTTCATAAATTTTCAGATTGGATACTCCTGGAACACAACACCATAATCTGAAGGCCACATTACATCCAATTTTCATACTGGACCCATCAACAACATTAAAGCTCAAAATCAATCACCATTGTAATACAACCATCAAATACATCTACGTCAACTAATCACTGAAACTCAATCCTAACCACAGCTGAATCAATCAATCCATGAATCTCTGGCACAACTGAATCAAACATTCATTCATACTTTAATCTGCTTTAACAAATCAATTGGAACAGAGAGATCACTGTAACCAATACATAGATTTGTACCCAGAACACTGCATCATCCTTCAAAACCAATTGTAACCTCAAAACCATGTATCAAAGTGTATATGCAACTTGGAAGAGTAGAACTAGCATGTATATGCAACTTCATCAAAGCGAACCAGTGTATAGATCTGCAAATACTTACTTCTAACTTTGCTACACTTCCTTACTTCAAACATACCTAGATCATCACGTATAAAGGATAATACATGTGTTAGCAACCAGATCTATCCCATCATATCACATAATGATAAGTCATTATGATTCTGATCCATTATTAGATCTCATCCATCATTACTGAAGCAAATGACAATCAATCAATCTAAACACTGTTACCAGAATGCAGACACTAGAACATAAAGCAAAACCCAGATATCTGCATCAACAACCAAAACCAATTGCAACTTCAAAAATCATAGTTCACAAGGTATACACTACTTCGATGTGTCGAACCGGCATGTATATGCACTTTTACCAAGGTCAACCAGCGTATACATCTATAAATATTCATTTATAATTTTGCAGCTATTCCAGACTTTAGTTATAACCAGATCATAATATTTACAGAACAACACATGCATTAGTATACAAATCTAGAATAAACATGATCAAACCATATAATGATTATTCATTCCAAGACTTAAGATCCTGATTCATCATTACATCTTGTCCTCCATCAAACGTTAAGGCTTCTCCTTGGCTCAGATCAAGCAGAGCATCATAAACCCATAACCTGCATACTGGATCTCACACTTCATCAGATATTCAAAATGCTTGTGCTTGGCCTAATGATCTTCTCCTCCTTATATAGTTTAGGCCTTTCTCAATACCATGGATCAAAACCAATTAGGACCAAATACCTCGGACCAATACCATGGACCAAATACGTTGGGTCAGATACCTTGGACCAAAGAAATACCTTGGACCCAAAAACTTGTTTTCCTAAGATATACACACTTTTCTTTCTGTGAAAGTGCATGTGTACATATACGCTCCTTTTGTTCAATGAACCTACATGTATATATGGCTTGGTCAAGGTGAACCTGTGTATACCTTTCTTTCTTCATTCTGTGTAGCTTGAACTATAATTCTTTGTTGTTAACCTGCAGTACTTTGATCTTTCATTTGAGTGAGTTTCCATCAAGGACAACACATGTATCATAATTCCAACACCCTTATTGTCATTGTTAGTGCAGTCCCCTATTTTTATTGTTGTGCTCATATATCCCCCATGTTGTTATTATTGTGCCCCATAGAAGCCCACTATCTTTATTGTTGTGCCCTTACATTATTATTGTTATGTAGGCTTTGATTATGTTGTGACCCCTTAGAATCCTATATATACCAAGGAGGTATTATCAGTTGTATCATCATATGATCGTTCATTTATATGATCTAAAAGAGGTTCCCCCCTCTAAGAGGATATTTCTTAAGTCGTTGATCTATCTTTTCTTCTGTTTTGTGAGATAGTTGCATAACATTTGGTATCAAAGGTTTGGATTCTAGGGTTTCGCTTCTTCAAAAAGGCCATCTTGGATTTTTTGCTATATTTTTTTCACGAGGCTTTAGAAACTAAATTACAACCACATGGATCCAAAATAGTGGTGAACTCTGCATGTGAATTTTAGATCTTGGTTCACTATATTTTCAGAGATCTCATCCAAGGAAATTAGGGATTTTGTAGGCTTCAGAATTACATCTCAAAAAGGTGACCTAGATACAATCGTCATAACTTTCTCTCCAAGCATTAGATTTGAATTTCCTAAAAAATGACTGAAATTTCACATAATGTATCTCGTTTTTTATCATTTTAAGATCCTAAGGTCGAAACAGTTACACACGTCACTCCATACAAGTTTTCTCTACTAAACTAGTTTATAATTAGGTTATCGTGGGATATTCGAAATAAATATTCCTTGAAGAATCCAATCTCAATTTTAATTCTGGGATTGGAAAGAAGACTGAGAGGACTACAACAAGATGAAATTTCATACCATGAGAGGCTGAAATTGCAAAGATAAAACAATTTCAATACCGTTCTCCTAAAATCAAGGAAAAGGTGTGTATTAGGAAAAAAACATAACTTTTGTTTAAAAATCCATTTGAAGGGATTCAAAGGGAGTAGTGAATCATAAATAGCATTGTTTGATTCCAAAAATCCTCTTAAAAAAATAGATACACCTAGTAAGTAACTAGAAAAACTCTACTATGACACATGAAGAAGAGGAAGAAATGCAACATGATATATGAAAATTACAAGACCAAGTGCAACAAATTTTGTCTTCGAAGAGTAACAAAAAATGAATTAGAACATAATATGGATGGTTTAGAAGAAAAAATAGAAGGAAACATGGATATTTTAAAAGTATACATTGACGTAATGAATGTCAAGTTGGAAGGGTTGACAAAGTTGTTGCAAGAAAGACTTCCCAATGGTGACAATGTAGTCCATGAAAATCATGATGAGGAGAAAAGGAATATGAATTATGATTTTAGAGACTCCAATGTGGGGTTTAAGAACCACCGCATTCCAAAGATAGATATGAGGAAGTTTGATGGAAAGGATCCAATAACATGGATACTACATATGGAACAATATTTTAATCTACATGATGTGCAACACACGCAAAAGGTACGCATTGTATCTTTATATTTAGAACCCAATCAATTTGTATGGTAGTGATGGCTTTGTTCTTGTAAACCGCTTGTCACTTGGTCAATTTTTATGGAGGAAATGATATCACATCATGAGGATACAAAGAGAAACACCTTCCTTATCCAATTGATAAATCTAAAACAAAAGGGTTCAATGGAAGAGCACATTGAGGACTTCCAAAAAGTTGAATATTAAGGTAACTAATATTCCAGAGGAGCATAGGATTGATGTATTCATAGGGACTTTGAAGGATAACATCCAACATGATGTTCACCTCTATGAACCTAATTCATTGGAGAAGGAATTCAAGGTGGCAAGAAAAGTTGAAAGAAAAATTATGGAAACAAAGAATTCTACCACTCACTATAAAGGTGGAAGCATTGTTGCTCCTAGCCTTCCACAACCTACAAGGTTGACACCACAACAATTGGAGGTAAAAAAGAGAAAAAGGGCTTTGTTACAGTTGTGATAGAAAATACACTAAAGGTCATAAGTGTGTCGAGAATAAATTATTCTACATATATTGTGAATAGTAGGAAGAAAAAGAACAAGAAACATCAAAAGAAGAGGATATACACTAGGAACCAACCCCAGAGAAAGAAGAAATGAATCCAAACATATATTGTAATGCATTGATAGGAATTACCACTCCTCAAACTCTCAAGGTAGAAGGATATATCAAGAAGAAAAAGGTAATAGTGTTGATTGACTCAGGTAGTACCCATAATTTTATTCATTGTAAGATAGCCAAAGAATTGAATTTCTTCCTATATCCAGCAATAGAGTGTCAAGTGATGGTTTCAAATGGAGGAATAATAAATTGCTCTGGAAAGTGCCATAATAACAATATAACCATGGGGGAATATGTATTGAATAGTCCACTTCTTTCCATTCCAATGGGTGGTGTTGATGTTGTACTAGGAGTCCAATGGTTATAATCTTTGGGGATGATAACTTTTAATTTTCAAGATTTTTTATTGAAATATTTTGGGGAAGGAAAGGAAGTTTAATTAAGGGGTATCATAGGAAAATCGAGAAAGATAATATTCTATAATGGAATGACAAATATTCTAACTTCGTGAGAGCTGGATATTGAAGACAGAAGGTAAGAACCTACGTGTGCATCATGGGGAACCAATGATAAGTCTACCCTTTGTAGTCAGGCTTAGGTCATATAGCATGCACTGATAGAAGTAGGAATTTTAGAGGTAGAATTTTGAAAACAAATCTCATAATTACACTCAAGTGGTGATGTAAGCACTACCCATTTCACTAACCAATTGATAGGAACCTTTGAAGGAGGAGCCTCAAAGCAACACATGAAGAACATCTTCTATTTTGGTAAGAAATGGCTCACATTGCTACTTTTGAATTCCCTATCAGAGATCTAGGAGTGACACAAATGCACATCATTTTGCCATCTGCTCTACCAAATTTTCATGGTTTGGAAAATGAAGATCCAGATACATTATTATTTGAGTTTGAAATACTTTATACAGGATATGATTATTGTACTAATGTTCAAAGGTTGGAAGTGTTTCCTCTTACTCTAAAGGGAGCAGCCCTCCAATGGTTCATGAGCCTCGGTGGAAACTGCATCCAATCATGGAAGGACATGAAGAATGTATTCTTGAAGAAGTACCAAGACTATTGCAAGGCCAATGAAGATATTTTCAGTATGATACAAGGGGAAGATGAAATCTTGGAGGACTATGTAGAGCAATTTAAATACAAATTTCAAAAATCAAAGCATAAGCATTTAGAAAAAGAGATCTTAAAAACACTCCTACTCAATGGAATCAAAGATGAATTTTTAGAACTCTTAAATCTAATGGGAAAAGGTGATGTTTTTAGTTATCATATGATGATGTTTGTGAATTATGCATAAGGTATTCAAGAGGAATCTCCAAAGCTGGTAATAATTCTAGAGAAGTTTCTTCTTTCTTTTCCAAATCTACTACAAGAACAGGAGATATAGGAGTTGCAATTAATGTTTTATTTGAAAATTTTAAATATGATTTTATTAGCTCTCTAAATTCAAAATTGGATGTTTTGCAGGTTCAGAAAAATCAAGAAATTGAAGAAGTGTTTTTCCCTAATTTCCAAAAGGGGCATCCCATAGATAGTCACTCTTCCTTATCCAGGATGGAAGCGGCATATCAAAGAGATGGGGAAGCTGCAACAATTTCAAAACCGTGGAAACCATGGCCTACATGTATGGTTCAAAACACTTCCTCTCCATTTTCTTACTTGCATAATCCATTACGGAATACTCCTGTGTTAGGGCAGCCATGTCAATCTCAATATAACCCTCACCAATCTTGTCTACAAGTTTGGCATGGTTCGTCTTATGATTACATGGATACTCTCCCACATCTTGTAGCACAAACACATCATCCATATTCTTTTCCAACTTTTCAACAACATCTTTCTTGTCTATCAAAACCATCCACACAACTCAATCAACTACATCATCAAAATGCTCCATGCCCTATACAATTTCCTGCTTGGCTCATTCCACACCCTCACCATAATAAACCAATACAACATGCTTACAGTGTTGAATTACAAAATTTACCTACCCTTCCCACCCATTCTATCTCACATGCACCATTGCAAAAATCTTATATTGATATTGAGAATGTTTCAAATCCAAAAATTGTAGAAGTTATGGAAGAAAATGAGGTTTCTTCTACTCTGCATCAACAAGCCGTTTTAAAAACTCAAGAAATTCATGATATGATGGCTATGGTAAATAAAGGAAGTAAAGGATATGTTGAAGATTGGTTTAACTCCATCATTTGTTTGCAGTATCACTCCATAATTTAACAATTTTTGTCACCATACTTTCAAGGGAAGTTGGCTTCTCATACCCTACTATTTATTAGTATGCATTTTTCAAATTTGGGCATGTACATACTTGAGGCCTTATTTCGAAAATTGCTCTAGTGGAAGTACTTGTATACATAATAATATTCATTTTTCAAAGTAGAGTAGGTTAGTGTAGAAAATAAAATAAATAAGGACATAAATAAATACATTTTTTTAATGTAAAATAGTTGTTTTTGTTGCAACACGTTGTGGAAATCAACATCGATGATAAATATTTTAATTTATTTGTGTATGTAGATGTATTATATTGGAAATAAAATTCTACAAATACTCATATTCATTTTTATCACCAATTTGGAAAAACTTCTTGAATTTCATATTTTTTGGCTCGCGAGCTTGATGAAAGTTCTGAAAACATAGTCGGGACAGTCATGTTTTGAGGGACCAAAAGAGAATATTTATAAAACATGTTTCTATCCTAAGTAGCCCTTGATTTATACTTTCCAACCCAATTTTAATCACTCCATTTGGATTTGAAATGAAAATTTATAACCAAAACATTGACAGGGTGTCTAGTAGGCAACTTAGAAACAAAGTTGGGACAATTAGTTTTTGGAGGCCTAAATGACTATATTTTTAAAACATATTTCTATGATGTATTCCCCTATGAATATAGTTTACAATTCAATTTGAATCACTCAATTTCGATATCGAATGATATAATTATGACCAAAAAACTGATTGTCTATCGTAAATCTGCACTTTTAAAACTTTGTTTTTCCAGTTGTTCACTTGCGTATTTGACCCATCAATTCTTCTTGTATTAAAAACATGTTTATCTTGAAGATAAATAAATTAATATAATTTCATTTCCAATTTGAATCATTTGAATCTGCCATCAAACAAAAAAACTATGCTTAAAAGATCAATTATTGGTCTAAGCTGGGATATCGAAAATGACTCTGTTATGCAGGTTGTTCTAAGTAAAATTGACATATCATCTCATGGAATTTTTAAAATATATTTCTATTGGAGATATCCCTCTAAATTAAATTTCATTTGGCTTCAGAATCACTCAAATCGGATGGAAAACAAAGAAGTTATGATTAAAACACTGCAGGTTAGCATGATTGGCCACTACTCCCCCGTAGGTAATAAATTAATTTTACTTTGTTATTTTTTTTTTCCATGGATTTGTTTTTCAGAGTAACTACTTGTTATTTTTTTCATACGTCTTGGATTAGGGGATCCCGATCACCTCTCTTTCTCCATGATTTAATGTTTTATTGCAGGTAGGCACTCGTTTTTTTGTAGGTCCTAGGAGAATAAAGAAGGTCAATTTATGAACGAGCCATTCTTGAAAGAAATGTTAATTCATTACTTAAAAAATTCATAACAGAAGAAATGGAGAATCGATTTCTATTTGAAGATTCATGTCACTACTGCCAAAACATTTTTCCAAGAGATCATTTTTTTCCATTGACATATTGCTATTCCCTTACTAAATAACATCATAGTTGTTGTAACTTAATTAATTTATTTATTTACTGTTTTTAAATAAATTGTTGTTTTTTTTTCTAATTTCTCTTATATTTTTGTGTTTCAGGTGTTGCGTCCTTCAAAGTTGTAGTTTCCACTCCATTGGCGATCAAAAACACTTATTTTTGTGTGTGTGTTGTTCTTCAATCGATTGAACGATTGTTGTTCAATCAATTGAACAACACTTATTTTGGTGTGTGTGTTGTTGTTCAATCGATTGAACGATTGCTGTTCAATCAATTGAACAAAACTTTTTGTGTGTTTGTTGTTCAATATTTTGAACGATTGTTGTTCAATCGATTGAACATCACTTTTTCATTTTTTGACTTTTGTTGTTCAAACGATTGAACGGTTGTTTTTCAATCAATTAAACATTACTTTTGCGTATTTTTCTTTTCGATTTTGTTGTTCAAACAATTGAACGAGTGTTATTCAATCGATTGAACAACATTTTTGCATTTTTTTATTTTTGTTGTTCAAACAATTGAACGAATGTTGTTTAATCAATTGAACAACACTTTTTAACTATTGTTATTCAAATAATTGAATGACTGTTGTTCAATCGATTGAAGAACACTTGCGTTTTTTACTTTTGTTATTCAAACGATTGAACGATTGTTGTTTAATCGATTGAACGACACTTTTGCGTGTTTTATTTTTGTTGTTCAAACGATTAAATGATTGTTCTTCAGTCTATTGAACAACACTTTTGCGTGCTTTATTTTTGTTGTTCAAGTGATTGAATGATTGTTGTTCAATTGATTGAACAACACTTTTGCGTGTTTTATTTTTGCTATTTAAATGATTGAACAATTGTTGTTCAATTAATTGAATGACACTTTTGCGTGTTTTATTTTTTTTGTTCAAAAGATCGAACAATTGTTGTTCAATCGATTAAACAACACTTTTGCGTGTTTTATTTTTTCTGTTCAAACGATTAAACGATTGTTGTTCAATCGATTGAACAACACTTTTGCGCGTTTTATTTTTGCTATTCAAATGATTGAATGATTGTTCTTTAATGGATTGAAAAACACTTTTGGGTGTTTTATTTTTGCTATTCAAACAATTGAACGATTGTTGTTCAATTGATTGAACAACACTTTTGCGTTTTTTACTTTTGTTGTTCAAACGATTGAACAATTGTTGTTCAAGCAATTGAACAATTGTTGTTCAATCAATTGAACAACACTTTTGCGTGTTTTATTTTTGTTGTTCAAAGGATTGAATTATTGTTGTTCAATCGATTGAACAACACTTTTGTGTTTTTTGACTTTTGTTGTTCAAACGATTGAATGATTGTTGTTCAATCGATTGAAAAATACATTTGCGTGTTTTTTTTTTCCTATTCAATCAGTTGAATAACAATTTTTGCATTTTTGTAGGAATAACTATGATTTCTCTTTATTGTTACATTGCCAATCATTTTGTCAATTTTTTTTCTCTTTTATGTTTTGAATATAAAAACCATCTGGTTGGATTTGTGCCTTAGATAAAGAAAAACAGTAATATTAATACCATTATGACTTATGAAACCTTTTTATGGTCGTCTTTATTCCAAAGCTGACATGGTCCACCTATATAATGACTAGTTAAATATCTTCTCTTTTGGACACATCATAAAATGATTTATTATTCTAATATGATGCTAGTTTATCTTTTACACTTTCAAATGGGTAAATCTCTTTGATATGATGATATGGGGGAAAAGCATAAATTTCATTGGCATTTTTTTTTACTTCTCACGCCATCCCTGACCCTTAAGGACTAAATGAGCCTCCCTCTCTTTACAATGAAAGCATTAAAATATACAAATATGAAAATGTAAAAAGCATTGTCTTAAAGAGGATAGGGGGTCTCATCACGAGTCAGCCTACCATGATCATCAGGGTGTAATAGGTGACATTCCATTATGGCCACCACACCAAGGTAATGACCTTCTTAATAGTTAAAACCGTCAAAAGGACAGGGGGTCTCATCAAAAGCTAGCCTGATCACTTTGTTATATCCTAGTTAATGGCACTATAATTATCTAGTTACCATGCCAGCATAGTGGTCTCTTTATAACAATAAAAAATACAAAACCATCTAAATACTAAATGGAGAACTCTCGCTCATTTTTGGGTTAAAAAGCAACCCTATCGAGGCTATGAATGCCTGTTGGCAGCAATGGCCCTGCTTGTGGTATTGAAGTGCTATGTTACACTACCAAATACTCTCTATCCTATTACCCCCTGTGGATTCATTTCTAAAGGAGGATTTACCATTTGAACAACATTTATAATTCAATTAACCAACATGCATGGTAAACTATATCTTTATATGCATTATATCATTATTGTCCAATCACTCGATACCAAAAGTCATTAACATTTATTGTCGGTCATGCATTCGTAATCTTTCCACCTAAGGTAAATATCTATTTACATAATGATCTAATCTTTGTTTAATTCTTTTTACGGGCATTTCAAATATTTTGACCTGTACTGATCTGATTTCTTTTGTCGTATTTTATGCTGCTTTAATTGATTGTCTGACTGCATTTATGAATCCCCAATGCCCTTTCCCATTTTCCTATGCTTTATGGTCATGGATTCCCTTTTCTAATTGGAGGGGGGAAGATATGCATTATTGGATAGCATGTGTAATAATTACCAAACTTGATAACTTATTGATTTGACAAATATTGCATTTATACAAAAGTTTTTTTCTAATTGAAATTTTTTCACGTGGCTTAATTACCACTGTGGATTTAAGAAAATTGCATGCAGAATAATGAATTGTTTATAGGAGAATAACAAGTATGGGGGGGAACTCTATTCACAGCGAGCCCACACTATTGCAACTAACAGAAGAGGGTCAAACAATTGTTCAGACAGGGAGTGCTTACATGGATTCCACCTTTTGCATCACTTTCAACATCAGCTCAACCTACATTAGCTTCAACAAATGCCAGTCCATACATGTCATTCCAAATTTTTTTTCAGAGGTAAAACTTGAGGTAAAATAGCATAAGTTTCTGATTTATTAAAAGTTTAGGAGAATTTCATGAAAATCCATGGAGGATTATTTATCAGCATTCATTCCACATCTTTACCACTTCCCATTTTTCAAAAAAATAGTAGCTTTCAGTTTGGGGGAGTGTTACTTTCATTCATTTATTTATTATGATCATGCCATCATCCATCGATCTCCTTATTCATTCTCAAAACCTCTCTTATTCCATGTTGTTTTACACCAAGCATAGATTTCAACCACAATTGTAGCAACTACCTCCATTTGCTTTCTAGTATTGCATGACGGCATGCTAATTCTCCAGTTTGGGGGAGGAATTGCTACACATGATGGATGTTTTCTACTTTCTTTCTCATTTAAGGATTACAATTTCATTTTTATATAGTGCAGAAATTGATGTGTATAACTTTAAAACTATAAACTACATTCTTGTGATTTTTGGACAGCAAAGAAGTATCCTTAAAATACACAAACCCAGAAAATTTTAAGTTAAATTAGTTTGTAAAATTTTAGAAATCATGCACTGTCACCTACAACCATTTTTCTTATATCTCATGATCCATGCATCAAAACAATCTGATTTTTTTATTATAGAAGCATTAATATAGTAGAAATATGCTTGTAAAATTTCAGCAAAATCTGGTTTGTAGTTTTTTAGAAAATGGTTAATGAAGTTTGTTGTTACTTATATCATATTTTGTTGCAACTTCATATACATATGGTTTAAAGTCATTGTGAAAATTGTTATGCCTTCATCAACATTGCTAAAATTGAATATTAATTATTTGAGCAAGAACTCATTTGGTCCATCAATTTCATGAGTTGAGATGAACATTTTTTATTATAGCTTGGTTCATAAAAAGGCTTTGGGTTGCATGAAGACATGCAGCATATTCAGTTTGGGGGTATGTTGGGCCACTAATTTGTAATTATTATTATTAACGCCTATTTCATCCATTTCTACCCTTCTTTATCACATTATTTATCACAATTTATCATATAATTCCATTTTATAATTATTTATGCTCTTATGGATAAATATTATTTCTTCTCCTTTATTTTTAATAGATTGATGATTATTATGAATGATTTTACCAATGATGGTTTATTAATGGATTTGTTGTAACATCACTCATGATTTTAGCCTCCAAAATATTTTCCAGATTGCAAATTTGATCTCTAGCTCATAATTAAATATTCCAACTCTGAAATTTGTTGGAATAAGAAGTGACAATTTTGTATTGGACATTTAAGACAAATGAAAGAGAATCTAGAAAATCCCAAACATGGGTTTTGTCCAGAACAAACTGCATTAGTTTTGTTGTGGACAATTTTCCAAAATTATGTCTAATTAAGAGAATAGAAGGTTCTTCAAAGACGATTTTCTTAGATTTGTTGTTGCTCCCGTTTTCCAAATTCTTCCAGTTGCAATACCAAATTCGACTTGTTCATGTTATTTGTTGATAGAAAAATCTTTCAAATATGATCTTACTGATCAATTTGTTTTGTAAAATCTAAATTTCTAATGGAAATCATTTTGTAATCAAATTTGTTGTAACTTCCCTTTGCTCTCTATGTATTTAAATGAAAACAGAGATCAAAGAGAGGAGGAAGGATGAGGGGAATGAAGAGGATAATGAGAGGATAATTGAGGGATAATGGAAGGATAATTAGGAGATAGGAGATGGACAATTGTTAGATAGGATGTAGGAGAAGATATAAGAGATGAGAGATGAGAGGATGAACAATTGTTGAATTTGAGGCAAAGCTAAGAGCTTCATTATGCTATAATTGTTTCTCTCATATGTTTTAATGAAGGAAGTTATCCATTGAGTTCTGCATCCGTTATTTGTAATCTTATCTCAGTTATTTCTCAAGGCGAAACTGAGTCTTGCGTAGTTGGGCCCACTACCATGGACAAGGAGTTGCCTTGAACATCTACAGTAGTTTAGTTGTGTGCTTGTTTCTTTGAATTTCAATCGTTTTTCTTTAAAGTAAATTTCCATTTTAATCAAGTAATTTGTTAAGTTGCTGCATTTTCCATATTTTTTGTTTCCTGCAACTTCTAGATGGCATTTGACTTGTTGTTCTAGATTAGCATATGAATTATGTTGAGTGAAATAAATTAAATTTCTAATTTAGCAATGTGTGATCTAATTTAGCAATGATTTAGGTTGTGTGATTAGCATAATTGTTTTTCCTGCCATTTACTTTCTTCTTTTTTATTTTAGTTTTATTATTCAAGTCGTACATTTTATTTCTTGTCGAATGAGCTTGATAGTATAGAACACAATCATATAGAACCAGTGTTAGCTGTTGATATTGTTATGCATATATTTTTCTGATTGCCTTGAAATAAAAAGACGCTCCTCGGGTTGACAATTAATGTCTAGGTCATTAGTTGTTTTATTCATTTATTAAGAAATTAATTTTGCCCAACAATGAGGAAGAAAAAAACATGCAAAAGAGGTATGGGCTATTGATTCCACCATTATTATTTTCAAGTTCTGGACACCGTTATTCAATGATAGTAGGAAACAACTTGATGTGGTGCAAGTTTGGGTTTGGTTTCCTGTATTTATGTGCAATATGTGGAATCCTCAAAGATTTGTAAATATGGGGAATAAACTAGGGAGATTCCTAGATGTGGATTACTCCTTTGAAGAAATGAAAGGCATGTCGGTGGCTCGGGTTCTAGTCAGTTTAGACCTACGAAAAAAAAAAAATCATGAAAATACGAATATAGGGAAAGGAAATAATAGATTTCAGGCTTTGGATTATGAAGGAATTCATTTAATTGTAGGAGGTTCCACAAATATGATCATCTGGTAAATAATTACAGCCTTTCTTTTAAAAAATCCTCACCATTGGAAAATCCAATAGGAAACAAAACACTACAAGAGCAACCCTGGATGACTATGCAAGTTGACAGACAGAGGATTGTGTGAGATCAGGGTTAGATGTTGACTGGTATTTTTGTTCCTAGTTCCATGATGGTCTCTCCAAATGTGTATCGGATGGAAGCTACAACTATAGATCATATGGCCAATCAACTAGTCTAGGGTAGACACTTTGGCCTCTAATAATTATGTTTCCTTTCCCCCTACCACTTTACTTATAAGTTGTTCTCCTTTTTTAGGGAAATATTTTGGTGAATCGTCTTTAGGAATGGATCCTATGGTCTCCCACAAGTCATACATTTCCATTTCCCCTATGAAAGAATCTTGTCCTATATCATTTGAGTTATCAAGTTACTCCTTGCCGAGAGAATTTGTCCCTTTGAGGTGCTCTGGAGACATGGATGAGGGTGATGTCCTATACAATTTGAGTTTGAGACTAGTCCTCTCGATGCTTGATAGTATTCAAGGTGGCCTTAGTCAATTTTCCATTTTCTTCCATTCTATGAAGGGTAGGGGGAGAAAATCACATATCACTCTTGCAAAAGAAAAGGCTTGTGAGTAAATGGTTGCGGGCAAGAGAACTTCCACAGGTCGGGTTCTTATAGCATTGAAATCCCACCACATGGAGAGTTAGTTGAAATTCCTTTCTTTCAACTACATAGGGTTGGAAAGTAACCCAAAAAAGCTTACTTTTAGGAGATTGTTTTAGGTGAAGCAACCTGATGTTAATTTTTTTTCAAGAAACTCTTAGGTAGGGTGACAACATTACAAGATTCTTAGAATTTATTCCATCCTTTTAGGAATTTATTGCTCTGGATGTTCATGGTAGATCAAGTGGCTTAGCCTTGGGATGGGATTCCCAAAAGATACAAGTCCATAATACCTAGTGTATCACCTCAGGCCCAGGCTTGGTAGGTTTTTCAGTAGAATTAGGTAATATGTTTACTTTTGTCAACCTTTATGGAGCAAACTAGGATGATGTTACCTTTTGTAATGAATCATTTGGAAATACTTTTCTACGTAATGAGAAATTGATAATTGATGGTGATTTAAATTTTTCTCTAGATGACGTTGAATCTTGGGGACCCCATGCCAGAATTGATTCTCTCGCAAACTACTTTTCACAAAAATTTCCTCTAAGTGTTTGATCAACCTTGATATAGTCTAGTTAAAATCCACATGGATGAACTAATGAGCGGGTGAGGGTCACATGGCAAAAAAAGGCTTGAAAAGTTTCTTGTGGTAGAACCCATGGTGCTCAAGTTTCCTCTTCTACTTCAATGGGTGGGATCTGGAGGTGAATCACATCAATCTCAAATCTTGTTAGAATTAAAAGGATAAATCCATAAGCCTACTAGTCCATTTAATATGAAATCTAAGTATATAAAAGATGGGAGCATTCTAGCATTGGTTAGAGACAATTGACATTCTTTTGATGCTCAGTCTAGCTTTCCTGCAACAAACCAATTTGAGACAAATTTGAAACATATTAAGCATTTTAAAAAGGAATGGGTGGCTTCTATTTCCAAGGAGTAAAACATGGTGGAAATTGAAAAAAAAAATTGAGGTTTTTTATAATCTGGGGTTGAGGTTTATTTTTCACAGGAATCTAGGGAGGATTTGTATAGACTTGAATCAAGAAGAAAGAAAATTATTTCCAACAAGGAAGCATCTTGGCACCTTAAAAGAAAGGAAATTTGGTTTGATTGTGGTGACGAGAACACCAAGTTCTTTCATGCCTATGCAAAAGGAAAAAAAATGGCCAACACTATTTTGCGAATGGAGGATCATGAGGGACATGAGATTTCAAATTTTAAAGGCCTTGCTTACCTAGGTAAGGCCCATTTCAAAAACATCTTCAATGAACCTTATGGGGTCACTATTGTAAAAGTTATCAAAGTGGCTTAGTTTATTTCCAAGATTTGTGGAGGAAGAAGAAAATAGATCTTGATAGAGGAAGTGTCCAAGGAAGAATTAAAGGAAGTTCTTACCAGTTTTTAAAAAAACAAGAGCTTCAGGGTTGATGGATAGGCTGTGGTTTTTTTCACAGTTCTTCTTTATCCTATAGGTAAATACTTATTAATAATTTTCAATGAATTTAGAAGAGATGGAAGAGTAATGACGTATTTCAATTCTACTTTCATAACTCTTATCTCTAAGGTGGACAACCCTGTATTTTGATGACTTTAGGCTTATTTCCTTATGAAATTGTGTGTATAAGGTCATGTCAAAGGTGATTTCAATACAAGTTAATCTTAATCCTATACTCTCAAAGACTATTTAATGGATAAATTTAGTTTTCTTAAGGGGAGATAGATCCACGAAGCCATTGGAGTTGCTCAAGAAGGGTTGCGTAGCATAAAAACTTATAGGGATAAAGGTGTTATATTCAAGGTAGATCTATCAAAGGAATATAATCGATTTAATTTGATTTTTATCATACTTATTCTTACTCATGTGGGTGTTGAGGTCTTATTTATCAATTGGATTATGAGTTGTCTAATATATGTTTCTTTTGTTGTTTTGATAAATGGATCTACTTATCCTTTCTTCTATGCACAATAGGATTGAGACAAGGGTATCCTTTATCTCCACTTTTATTTCTGCTTGTTGCTAAAATCCTTAGCCACATGATGGAGGAGGCAAAGAGGAGAAGTGAGTTTAAAGGTGTGGTTATAGCTCATGCTCTAGAAATTATTCATTTGTTTGTTTTTTTTATGATATGCTTATCTTTTGTAATGGATTGGCTAGAGATGTCCAAAAATTGCATGAGATTTTGCTTTTGTTTGGGAAAGCTACATGTATGGTCATCAATTAAAGAAAATATACCATATATTTTCATAATTTGGAAGAGTAGGAGATACTTCATATTAGATCAGTATTTCCTTTTGAGATATCTGAATTGGAAGATGGTTTAAAGTATTTTGGTTTCCATTTAAAACCAAACCATTACAAAAAAATAATATTGGCTTTGATTGATAGCTAATACTAACTTGTTGGAGTTTCAAGTGGTTATCCAAAGTAGGCAGGTTAGTCTTAGTAAAATCATTTCTTCAATTCCTTCTAGTTTACTACATGTAATTGGATTGGAGCTTGAAGGGTGTTTTGGAGAAAGTGAAGAGGATATTATTGACACCTAATCATGGGGATTGGGTGAACACTTGTAAATAATGTAAATAGTAGATAATGGAAAATGAAGATTCATCGAGAGGTGAAACCAAAGAGTTACTCCCTTGTGTATATAAAAATGAGGAATCCTAATGAATAAACGTAGTTCATTTGAGGAGTTACCTCCTGGCCTGACATGGTATCAGAGCACAAGTCCCAACCACTATTTTTGGCTTCCTTCCTACTCTTATAACTCCTTCCTATCTCTGTTCTGCATTGTAGAATGGCATATCCCTGCCAAGTTTTCTGCATTCTATTCTAATGGTTGAAGAGTATATTTTTTGCATCGAATGGCGTGTTGTGGCTGGCGCATTGAAGCTAAAGGTATTGTTGTGCGGTAGCTATGGGTCATTTACAAGCACCGCAAGAATGCCAAGGACGAGGTGTTGATTTTCGTGCTACCATCCGCTGGTTTAAATCATTTTTACTTTACTTGAGGGAAGAGATTCAATATTCCAGAATGAATTGATTTTAATTTTCCCTTGCGTTGTGAGCAATGGATAAATGCTAGATGACTGCTCTTAGTTTCAAAATTGATGAGTGTAATATTAATAAGCTTAGTAGTTGTGTGTACATACATCCTTCAATGGCCTGAAATTTATATTTGACATCCTCAATCTCCATATGTTATCTACCTCTGGCTTTGCACAATTACCTCAGCATAAACCTCTGTCTTTGCTATGCTTGCAACACCGTTCCCATCACACCTTCGTCTCTTCATATATGCTACTCATAGCACCGATCCCCTCACACCTTTGTCTCTGCATATACGCTGCTTGCAACACCATTCTGCTCCATTGGCTCATTGGTATCGGTTCACCAAATCGTTGCTTCTCTCTTCCACAGTCGACCTTCACCTCTACTTCACACGCTATCATATGAAACCTGCCCCATATACACCCCCCCTAAGTACTCCCTTCGCCATGTACAACATGATGTCATATGAAACCTCCCCCATATACCACCTCCCCCAAATAATACCCTTGTTTTAGTATGTCAGAGTGAATTTCCTTTATCTTACAACATAATTTATTTTTTTTATTTCTAAGAGTGAAATTTTTATACATTGGCAGCAGAAGTTTTTTTTACAGTACACAGATTTTAAAATTCATTCATTGATATCTATTGTGAGAGTGGTTCTCACCGGAAAAGAAAACTATCCATAATGGTCCTGGAAGATCAAACATACCCTCATTTTTAATTAGCTGTGGAAAGGAGTTTGTATTGGAGAAGGAGACAATGAACTAGCAAAACCTACCTCAGACAAGGAATTTTCCATTTGGGAAAACAATAATAGCAAGGCATATGCCTTGATTGCAGCTGTAAATGAAGAGGTGACTCGCCATATTTCACCATTTTCAAATGATTTTGAAGCCTTACAAACATTTAAGGAACTTTATGACTCGCACTTTGCACTTGAAGTTGTCCAACTAATGGATAAATTGTTCAGTCTTGAATTACAAAATGATGATCCTCTTTCTTTTGCATCAGAATTGAAATCTATTATGCATGATATCAAAGTCACTAATGTTGAACTAAACATTCCTCTGATACCTTTTGTCAAGGCAATTTATCACACTTATTTAGATTATCTTGAGTCATTGCAAGCAAATGAAAACATCAAAGAAATTACCCTTGACTCTCTTGTGAATAAATTTGCTAAGAGAGAGAAATATTTTGGGAAAAAGACAACTCCTCAATCTTCTAAAGAAATTGTATGTCTTGCACAAAGAGAGAATAATCATGCTCAAGATTCTTCGAGAGGAAGAGGTGGTCAAAGAGGAAGACGAAGAAGATTTTTTTTTTGGGGGGGGCAAACACTCTCAAGGAGAAAAGTCTAATTTGCATTGCATATGTTGCAATAGAGATGGATCATATGATTATCCACATGCAAGTTTCCTTGGGACAAAATTGAGTAGGAAAGAAATCAACCCAAAGATAAAACCAATGATAAAGAGAAAGGTAAAGCACCTGAATTCACTCACTATGTTGTGGCACATTGTAATATTGGAGTAGATGAAGACTTGTTTAATTCTTTAATTGCTTCTTGGAAAAATGATTGGTTGCTTGATTCAGGAGAAACTTGCCACATAAATTTAGAAGAGAATTTTTTTGAAGAATTTACTAACAATGTTGATGGAGTAGTATAATTTGTAGACAAATCAAAACTCAAGCCATTAGGGCTTGGCATAATCAAGCTCAAATTCCCTAATCTTCCAGATTTTCTTCTGCGTGATGTTTTATATCTCTGACAGCTGAGGAGAAACTTGTTTTCCTTGGTCCACATCTGCCAGCAAGGACACTCCATTCATATATTTGATGGCAAGGTTGAGGTGATAAAAGAATCATATCACTCGTCATGATGAGGATATAAGAAGAAAGTCTTTTCAAGCTGCAAGGTACCTCTACTCGTGCACAAAATTTCTCATACAATTCTCATTATCATGAAGGTAAATTTCCATCAAGTATATTATGGCATGCTATATTTGGACACTTGAACTATGAAAGCTTTCGTTTATTGAAGAAAAATGGTGTTACTGGCTTGCCTACAATTCCTAGGAAACTTAAGCAAGGTGATGCTTGCATTCTAGGAAATAATAGCAAACAACCTTTTCATGATTCACATTCCAGAGCACATAGAAAACTTGAACTCATTCATTCATATTTATGTGGTCCAATGCCTGTTCCTTCCTCAAATGGAAATAAATATATGATGATATTTATTGATGACTACACTAGAATGTGTTGTGTTTATTTATTAAAGAACAAGTCTGATACTTTTCAAACATTCAAGAACTTTCGTACATGGATTGAAAATGATGCACAATCTCATATTGGCTCTATTCACACTGATAATGGAAAAAATACACTTCAAATGAATTTGAAAACTATCTTCGCCAGAATGGGATCAAACATCAAACAATTGTGCCTTATAATCCCCAACAAAATGGAGTAACTGAAAGAATGAATAGGAAAATATTAAATATGGTACGTTCCATGATGTTTTTCAAGAATGTAAAATTAATTTTTTGGGTTGATACAATTCTATGTGTTGTATATGCAAAGAATAGATGTCCATCTAATGCTATTAGAAACAAGACTCCTTATGAAATGTAGTATGACCACATTCCTTCAGTAAAGCATCTCAGGGTCTTTGGTTCCACCTATTATGCCTTGATACCAAAAGTAAATAGAAATAAACTTGGTGTAAGGAGTCGTAAGTGTATCTTCTTGGGGTATTCAAATACCTCCAAAGAATATTGTCTCTATCAGGAAGTTAATAAAAAATTTGTTGTATCTAGAGATGTAATCTTTCTCGAATATTCCAAAGATGACAATGTTGTTGAGAGGAAACTTGATCGCTTGGAGAAATTCATAATTGCAAAATCATTTCGAAGATTTGATAATCAGATTCAACATCTTGAAGGGGGTATTTCTATATTGGATCAATCTATGGAATCTTCTTTGAAACACTCTCTCCCCGACATGAAACTCCAACCATTGATGCTACTTTGAGTGATGTGATTGACAGAATTGGGAGACTCAATCTTGATTCAATCCCAACTCAATCAACTAAGAAGCCTAGACCATCTTAGAAAGGTCCCTGAAAAGTGGATAAAAAAGACACTTGAAAGTATTCATCTTGATGAGGTTGGAAAGACAAGAACAAGAAATTGAACGAGGAAAAATGGACGTGATGTAGATGATTCTGATTTAGCTATTGATATGGATGTTTCTTATGATTGTGAATTGAATTTGTCTACATATTTTGAAAAAACATCCTTCAAATAATATACTTCTCATGATGAATGGAAAGAAGCGATGCAAAAGGAGTATGATGCCTTGGTAAACAATGGAACTTGGAAGCTGGTTGATCCTCCACTGGGAATCAAACCAATTGGCTGCAAGTGGGTCTACAAGAACAGGTATAAATTTGATGTCTCACTTGAAAAGCACAAGGCCAGGCTTGTGGAAAAATGTTTTGCATAGAATAAAGGGGTCGATTATGAGGAAACTTTTTCCCCCACAGCAAAATGGGCTACCATCCATATGCTCTTTTCCCTAATAGCTCATAATGGTTGGAAAGTCCATCAAATGGATGTAAAAATGACTTTCTTGAATGGATATCCAAAAGAGAATGTTTTTATGTCCCATCCTAAAGGATTTACTGTGAAAGGACATGAACGCAAAGTATGAAAACTTGTGAAATCCTTGAATGGCCTCAAGAAAGCACCGCAAGCTTTGTATGAAAAGTTAACTGAGCATCTTCTGAAACTCAACTTCAAACATTATGATCTTGATGATGCAACTTTGTTTGTAAACAAAATTGGAAAAACAATTGTATATCTTGTGGTATATGTAGATGATATTTTGATGACAAGGAACAATGAGAGCTACATTGCATCCATAAAGAAGGAATTGAGGAAAGGTTTTTAAATGACTGACTTGGGCTATGGTCACTACTATCTTGGTATTGAATTAACTCAACATCCGAAGTCTATATTCCTCTCTCAAAAGAAGTACATTTGAGATTTGTTGAACACGTTTGGCATGGCTGAGTGCAATCCTCTAACTACTCTAATGGAACAAAACTTAAAGCTCACATCCATTGAAGGAAAATAATTTGAGGATGCAACAAAGCATAGAAAACTTGTAGGAAGTCTCAACTACCTGACTACTACCAAACCAAACATTTTGTTTGCTATTTGAATCCTCTATAGGTTTATGAAAAAGCCTTGTGAAGGACATTGGTCTACTGCAAAAAGAGTTCTAAAGTACTTGAAGGTAACTCAAGACTGTGGAATCAAGTATACATAGGTTGGCGACTTCAGCTTGATTGGATAATATGATTCAGACTTTGATAGAGACAAATACACTAGGGTATCTACTTCCGGTTATGATCAGGAGAGGTCTCTTGGAGAATATGTGGCAGCAGCTGAGGAAACAAAAGAAATTGTGTGGCACTAGAAAATTCTAGAATATTTGCAGGTAAAACAAGTACAGTCAACTCCACTTATGATTGATAACACCTCTGCAATAAAGTTGGAAAAGAACCCAAAGTTCTATGATCAAAAGAAGCACATCAATACAAAATACCATCTAATTTAACATCATTTTGAGGCCAAGAAAATCCATCTATGCCATTGTTCCACTAATGAGAAGATTGCAAACATCTTCACCAAAGTGCTTGGAAGAGAAAAGCTTGAAAGATTTAGAACAATGCTTGGACTCACCAATATCCCTTCAGATTAAGGGGGGATACTGACACCTAATCATGGGGATTGAGTGAAAACTTGTAAATAATGGAAAATGAAGAGTCATCGGGAGTTGAAACACAAGAGTCACTCCCTTGTGTATATAACAATGAGGAATCCTAATGAATAAACATAGTTCATTTGAGGAGTTACCTCCTGGCCTAACATATACGTTTCATATTTTTGTGGGAAGGATCCCAAGATCATGTTGCCCTTCCTTGAGTCAAGTGGATCACCTTGTTATGCCAAAGCTATTGGGTGGGTGGGGATTATAACATATCTTTATTTTCTCAAAATCCCTTGCAAAAATTGCTCGGTGGAGGCTTCTCTCTACAAACATTATTTGGACAATGGTGCTCTATCATAAGTATATTTCTCTTATTTCCCAGAAGAATGGGTGTGGTTCAAGAAACGTCGTGATAGAATATTTCAGTGGTATAGAGGGTTATTCTAAGTTCATTTAGCCTGATTGTTTCAGCTATAGCATGGAAGTTCAAGAACGGTAACAAGATTAGGCCCAACTTAGGTCCATGGTCAAGGGGTGAAGCCAACAAAACAAAACAAGTTTGGTCGACTTGTAGTACACTTTTAGGTGAGGATTGAAAATGGGAGGATATCTTATTTAAAGAGATTTTAAATATTATGTTGAGAGTAGGACCATAAAACCTTTTAGAGCCTTTCCCTTCATTATATATTGGTGCATTTGGATGGCCGCGAGAAAAGAAAATTTTCAAAATAAATTGTCCTATCATGAAAATATTGCTACTGATGGTTTATCTATTTTTTCATGTTACCCCCAAGAAAAGGTGCCAGATTGTGGAAGAACCATGCTAGGTGAAAATATGAATGTCAATATCCCTTGGGGATATTATGATGGGGCTTCTCAAGGTGAGGATTCTCACCATGGGGGGCGCAGGGTCAGTTTGTTCTTTATTTATCAAAGCATCATTCCTTATATGCCAATATGGATTCAGGAAGAGGCCCAAACAACTAGGTAGAGTTATTAGCATGCAAATCCATTATTTCTTTGGGAAAAGGGTGCAAAAAAATTCAAATTTTTGGTGACTCTTTGTTGGTGATGATTTGGTCATAACACTCAATTGTGTAAAAAGATATCCCTTCATATTTTGGAAGATATCTTAGGATTGAAGAACATTTTTAATTATTTACATGCATGCATGTTCATAGGGAACATAATAGGGATGCAAACAAACATTCTAAGAGTTGATTGTGTATGGATCAGGGATTATGGCAAGTGAATAAGGTTGTTGGAGCAAAGAATTAAAATTTTTTCCATAGGCCTTATATGGATGAGATCCTTCATGCAAATCATGTTTAATTTATGATATTATTCTAACTTATTTTTTGTTTTGGATTGTTATAAATACTAGGGGGGGGTGTGATTTAGTATTTCATTCCCAATTAAAATTTGCTTAATTTATACTTTAATTTATAAAGTTATATTGAATCATTATTCATTAGTAGGACCCTATGTTATATATCATAGCTTATTTAGTAAACCATGAGCAACATTAAGTACAAAGCATGTAAACCATAAAAACACAAAACACATCAACACATGAAACCATATTTTTAGGTGAAAATCCAATTTGGGAGAAAATAACGATTGATGTCATCTATGTCTTATTTCTTATTATGAAGAAAATTATTTTACACCTTGTACTAACACAAACTCTTACCAGTATGCAAACTCCTACCTATAGGAGGCTACAAACTCCACAACTTTTCCAACTCCGACTGGAAGGAAGCCATTACTCCCTGATCAAGTTTACCAACTCCTACTGAAAGGAAGCTCCTATTCCTTCATTGAAGGGTACAAACCTCAGTGCCTCTGTGGATCACATTTCAAAATTTTCATATTGGATCCACCTATCTCAATCAACCATCAAAACTTGTAGGCCACCTTTCATCAAAATTTCAAACTGGGCCCACACCAACCATTAAGTTCAATATGAATAACAGAAAATGAATAAGCCAATTAACCTCTCCAAGAAAAATCACTTTTAATACCAAGTTATCACCAAATCAACTTCCAAGGAAGATCCTGTCAAGCACTAGGTCAACCAACCGATAATATTATCAAGCCATACTGTTGAACCTCAAACCTACACCTTCCTATACACCCTCTTAGCCTTCTTTCTCCACTCACTTCATTCACCCAGTTGTTAAATCATTGCATTATAGTCTAAAAAGGACTTTTTATATGGTTTTCTGACTATGCTTATGACTGTTGTTTGGTTTAGTTTTTTGTTCATGCAGCTAGTTTCCACAGCCCATGCAGGTTTCCGTAGCCAGCACAGGGTTCCACAGCTATTTTGTTAAAATTTGTGCTACAGGTGTCCTATGAAGAGACGTGCTACATGGGAAAGCTCCAAGTGGCGGATACATGGAACATGTCCCTTCAAATCAGCCAAATCATCCACGGAAGGCCATGGTCAACGAAATTCAAAGACAAGGCCAACCAAAGAGTTCAGCGATGGCACGTCACTATTTTGAGCACGTGAATGTTACGTGGCACAGTCCTCACCTCACGAAGGCAGTAACACACCTGGAGATCGTTCCCGAGACCTGAATCCAATAGCTAACCACTCCGAAGATTTAAGAGACATGATGACAGTTACACTAGATCTCGGCTGAAGGGATCTACGTGTCTTTAGCAGCACAGTTAATAGCGTAGGAGTTTGTTAATTAGCTTTAGTATTTTGGCATTATAAATAATGCGTCGATGGACACTGTGAAAGAGCTTTTTGATATGTGTGAATTCTGAACTGTTTATGTGAATTCTGAACTACTATTTATCACCCCACTGTTTGCTACTGTTTTAATACATGAGAAGACTTTTCTGAGTTCATCCATGTGATTACTTGTTCACTAGCTGAAGTGGCAGAGGGCCCTTGCACGCTGAAGCCTTGTAATGTTTTCATTTAGTTTTATTATTTTTTTTGTTTTTATCATTAGCTTGTACATAATATATTGTTTGATGTTTCTGCTGTTTATATTTTTCATCTTTGTTTTCTTATAGCTGTCCACTAATCAGCGCTTTTCTGCAGGTTTTCTTAGGCAGCCTAGGCAATTTTTCATCTTTTTGATAACTATTGGCATATGAGATCATCTTGTGCTTCCTGCTAACTTTCATTTTCTGAAGTTTAATTTCAGCACTGTCCTTTACAAGTTGTGATTTGCTTATTTATTCTTCTATTATTTGGATATCATACTGCTCACCAGTTTATGGTTTCTTTCTATAGTCAAGTGACTCTATTAGCAAGAAATCATAATATTACTAACTGTAGTGGATTTAGTTATCATATTGCTTAACTTATTCATGGTTGCTTTCCATAAGGTAGATTGAGCTTAATGGTAAAGGACCAAAAGAGTTCAAGTAGTGTGATTAGTTTATTTTATGAAATTTAATTTCTTTTCATTTAGATATCATATTGCTTGACTTGTTCATGATTACTTCCCACAAGGTAGATTGAGCTGAAGGGTAAAGGATCTGAAGAGTTTAAGTAGTGTGAATTAGTTGCTTTGCTTTTAAAGTTTGAGTTGCTTTTAGTTTTTACTTTCTTTTCACTTCGGCAGCAAGGATACTGGGCCATTGTTAATAAGTTCATTGTTTGATGCATTTATTTCTTCTTAAGAATTGATTTCATTTTAGTTATTTTAAAGCTTTCTTTTGAGCACTTTCAAGTTTAAGAAAATCACTATAGAAACTATCACCATGCTTCACTTTCATCCTCACCATCACACATTAGGGAAAGATAAATTCAAAAACAAACTAAAAAGCTCGAAAGCGACAAAAGACTAAGGAAATGGTTATCTAGTACATATAGTACACTTCACTTCGTCAGTTTACGAACCCCAGGTTGACATTTTAAATAGAAATTTAGATCACACTAAATTGACCAAACATTTTGGCGCCGTTGCCAGGGAAGTGAAATTAGGTAGCCAATTTCTAAAAAAAAAAACAAGAAAATTTCAAGGAAGGAAAATTGATAACATCTCAAAGTATGCTCTCCTCTTGCACTTAGTGTGATATGGAGGATCAGAAAAGAGAAAGTTATTGGTTTAATAGTTTCTTGAGTATGCTCTCTTCGTGCACGTAGAGTGACCTGGAAGATCAGAAAGAGAATTATTAGCCCGACTTGAAGAAAAATAAAAAAATGACATGCATAGAGCAAGAGATTCTAGGGGAAGGCTTTTAGCTAGAGCCAAGAGTTCGATTTTTACAACTCCATCTACTTCAAGGAATAGACAAGAGACACCTCCATCATCTCCAACTCACACTCCTAGCCCTATTCCTGGAATTCAAGAGGCAGTAGTTGACTCTCCCACACCATCCATCGAATCTAAATTAGGAAGAGATCCTTTCCTTCCTTCTACAAGGAGACAAATTGTAATTGAAGAAGTAGAATCACCTGAGGAAGAAGAGGGAGAAATTCCTCCTCATTCACCCTTGGTAGAGGAACCAGAGGACTCTAAAGTCTCTGAGGAAACTACCATGACAGAAGAAGGAGCAACCGGATTTGGTAGAGGTAGAGGTAGAGGAGGAGGACGAAATAATGGAGGAGGTAGAGGTAACACTGGGGGAAATAGGGATGGAGATAAATCATTCGGATTTCCTATAGTCGATGAGGACTCCCGAGCCACAATGAAAAAAATATCACCATCTGTCCTCCCAAACTTCCATGGGTTAAGAAATGAGGACCCTGAAACATTTCTATTTGAGTTTGAGGTCCTGTGTCGAACTTATGATTATCTGGAAGACTCTCAAAAACTCAAACTGTTTCCTTCAACAATTGAAGGAGCACCTTGAACATGGTTCATGGGAATTACTTACTCAATCCATTAGGGACTTGATATGATTATGAAACAAACATTTTTGGATAGGTACCTGGACTATTGTATTCCCACCAATCACAAGGATGAGGTATTCAAAATGGTGCAAAGAGAAGATGAAAACTTGGAGGATTTACTTGAAATATTTCAATACAACCTGAAAAGAGAAAAAATAAGTAACTTAGATGAGGAGACCTTGAAATCCCTTCTATTAAAAGCCATTAGAGATGAATGGATAGACATTTTGAACATGATGGGAAAAGGAAACATATCTCAACTTCCACTTCATGATATAGCAGAGCTATGTGTCCATCTCTCAAGGGGGAAATCTAAAACTCAAAAAGGGCCTAGAGATCCTTCTCTCATCAGAGCAAACAGATCTGCAACTGGATCAGTAAGTAGGGCTGAGATTGGCAACATGCTTGATGAATTCAAAACTAATATCTTAGGGAGTCTTAGTGAGCAACTAGACACTCTTAAGATTCACAATAAGCAGAAAGCAGAAGCTGAAGATTTGGCCATCTTTTTCCCAAAATGTAGAAATAAACATGCTCTAAGGGAATGTCCCTTGGATGCAAAAGTTGTAGAAACATGTGTAATATGTTCAGAGAATCATGAGACCAAGGATTGTCCTTCAATCCCTGGGCTCAAAGCTGTCTTTCAAGAGGATCCAAATACAATCGAGTCTCTCTGTTTTGTTGCAAGGAGACCTTGGCAGGGGCAACAAAATCAAGGGTTTCACAACTCTATGAACTTTCAACCCCCACCAAATTGGAATCCTTGGCAACAAACTTGGTCCCAACCTAAAAATACTTTTCAATCATGGGTACAAGGTATGAAAAATCCTTATGGGAGATTTGCTCAATTTTATCAATATCCTCCATCTTTTCAAAACCAACAAGCTCCACAACTTCCAAATCAAAACCCACAATTATCATTGCCATTTCAACAACAACCTTCTCAATAGAATCCAAATTCTCAACTCTTGCTTCCATTCCAACAAAACTCAAATCAACTTCCTTCTCAGCCATTGCCAAACCCTAATAATAAAAACCCTCAAAATGCTTACATGATGGAAGGTCAACAATTTCAATTTCTTGCCTTTATGATTGTTCCTCTCAATGATGTACAACTCAGATCAGGTAGAGTCATAGATAAACCTTCTATAGATGTTCAAAAGTGAAGCATTTCTGAGGAAGATTCTCTTGAAGCCAATAAGGGTTCTGAAGCATCTCTTCAAAACCCAAGCACTCAAAAAGGAAAAGAAAAAGAGTTAACCCCCACAACTCCTATAGTTGAGCAACCTGCATCTTCATCCACACCTCCTTTTCCTGAAAGGTTACAAATTGACAAAGGAGTGGAAAACAAATCTTGTTGCCTGACTATGACTTTCTAGATGAATTGAAGAATGTCTGTATCAAGATTCCCTTGTTACAAGCCATTAAAGAAATTCCTATTCTAGCAAAGACAATAAAGGAGTTAAGTCTTAAAAGACCAGGAAGGAAACCGAGAGATACAAGAAAAATCCACCTAGTAGGAAAAATTGCAGATATCATGATGGGAAAAGTTACCATGCAGAAGTATGTAGACCCTGGTAGTCCAATTGTTAAAACAACTATCAATGGGGTAGAAATTCCAAATACTTTGATTGATTTAGGGGCTGCTATCAACATTATGAGTAGGCAGACTATGGAACAGCTAAAACTTCCTAATCTTCCTTTTACACCTACTTTATTGCAACTTGCAGATCGCTCAATTATTAAACCAGATGGTGTATTAGAAGACATTTCAGTCTCCTTAGACTCTTGGGAATATCCAGTGGATTTCATGATTTTAACCCCAAGAGTAATTTAGGTGGACATCCTCTCATTTTAGGAAGACCTTGGCTAGCCACA
>APFE030453615.1:0-43863 GCA_000404065.3 Pinus taeda | reverse complement strand
ACTTTAGCAGGCAAAAAGTATTTCTCATTTTTGGATGGTTTTAGTGGTTACAATCATATTCAGGTAGCACCTGAAGATTAGGAGAAGACCACATTTACCTGTCCATGGGGAACTTTTGCTTACCGAGTGCTTCCTTTTGGATTGTGTAATGCACCCGCAACATTTCAAAGGTCAGTACTAGTAATCTTTTCTGATCTAATTCATGATTGTGTAGAGGTTTATATGGATGATTTTATAGTTTATGGTGATTCATTTGAAGAGGCATTAGAGAATTTGGAAAATGTCCTTATAAGATGTAAGGAAACAAACCTTTCATTAAGTCATGAGAAATGCTTTATGATGTTTACTGAAGGGATTGTTTTAGGACATCATATTTCAGGAGATTGGATTAAAGTCGATAGATCAAAAGTTGAAGTCATCTCCAAGTTGCCTATTCCAAATTGTCAAAAAGATGTTAGACGTTTTCTTGGATTTACTGGATATTATAGAAGATTTATTGAAAACTTCACCAAAATAGCATCTCCACTCTTCAAATTACTTACAAAAGACTGTGAATTCAAATGGGATCCTAATTATCAATCTGCATTTGAAACTTTGAAAACAAGAATATCTGAAGCACCCATTTTGAGAGGGCCAAATTTGGAAACTTCCTTTCCATATTTCTACAGATGCTTCAGATACAGCTCTTGGAGCTGTGTTGGGTCAAAAGGATTTAGTTCCTTATGCCATTTACTACACCAGTAAAAATTTGACTCCCACTGAGTTAAATTATATTGTGACTGAGAAAGAGTTCTTAGCTGTTGTTCACGCAATTAACAAGTTTAGACATTATATAACAGGCTACGAAACTTTTGTCCATACTGATCATTCTGCAATTAGATACCTCATGAACAAACCTGTTACTAATGGCAGAGTTACAAGATGGATTTTACTTTTACAAGAATTCAATATTACTGTGTTGGATAGACCAGGGAAACAAAATACAGTAGCTGATTTCTTGTCTAGAATCCTAAATAATAACGAAGATTCTCCTATAGAGGATAAGTTTCCAAATGAATATTTGTTTGCAGTAGCTACTAAGACTCCTTGGTATGCATATATTTCTAACTATTTGGTTACAGGGAAGCTACCTCCACACTTATTTCCTAATGAGAAAAGGAAAATTATTCAGGGGAGTTAAAATTATTCATGGATTTCTAATGAATTGTTTAAAACAGGGCTAGATTGTGTGATCAAAAGATGTGTTCGGGAAGATGAAATACCTGACATCCTCAAGGCATGTCATGATGAACCATGCAGTGGACACTTTGTTGACAAGAGGATGGCCTATAAAATCATTTCTTTGGGATATTAGTTGCCTTCTCTCTTCAAATATGCAAAACAATATGTCAGAAGATGTGACAGCTGCCAGAAAGTTGAGAGACCGACTCTTTCAAATGAAATGCCATTACAGCCACAAGTACTCATTGAACCCTTTGAAAAATGGGCTTTAGATTTCATTGGACCAATTAATACACCATCTAGACAAAAGAAATATATATTGGTTTGCACTGATTATGTCACTAAATGGGTAGAAGCCAAGGCATTGCCTTCTACCACTAAAAATTCAGTTGTTCAATTTCTTTTTGAGGATATTTTTACTCGTTTTGGTGTCCCAAGAGAAATTGTGACAGATCAGGGAAGTCAATTCACATCTAACTTGATGGAAAAGCTGATGGAAGAATACAAAATCAAGCACAGAAAATCTACTCCTTACCATCCTCAAGCAAATGGCCAAGTGGAATCTACAAACAAAGTTCTTGAGAGCATCATCACCAAAACTTTTCATCTCCACAGAAGAGATTAGGCAGAAAGGCTTCCTGAAGCCTTATGGGCCTACAGAACTACATGGAGGAACACAACAGGACATTCTCCCTATGAACTTGTTTATGGGAAAGAAGTTCTTCTCCCCATTGAGTTTCAAGTCAAGACCTTCAAGATGGCAATCCAGTTGGGGATGAATCTATCAGAAGCCCAAAAGCACAGAATGGAGCAGCTGAATGAGCTAGATGAGATCAAACAAGATGCAATTCTAAGGACTGATCTAATTCAAAATCAAAGAGCTAAGTGGCATGACCGATATATTAAAGAAATAAAGTTTCAAGGGGGAGATTGGGCTTTACTTTTTGATTCCAAGTTTAAAGACTTCAAAGGAAAATTTCAGACTCATTGGCTTGGGCCATATGAGATTGGTAAAGTCTTTAACAATGGAGTAGTAAGAATCAAGACCATTGATGAATTCCAGACTCCTCTTATTGTGAATGGCCACCGATTGAAAATTTATCATAAGCCACTTTCCAAAGAGGAGTTTGTCAAAATTTTCCAAGAGAATTCTGAAATAAGGTTGGTGGAGAAGAATCCTTCTCCCCCATCAGCCTAATCTTTGTTTCTTATTGTTTTTGAAGAAAAAAAAAAAGAGAGAAAAAGAAAAAAATGTGTATAAGCTTGAAAACCAATCATAAATTGGTAGTCTTATACAGAAAATATAGAGTGAAAATCAGGTACACCTGACACTATATTTTCCAAAAAAAATCTCCTCTCCTTTTCTTTCCATCTTGACCTCATCTCACTCAGCCATTCCATTCCACCTCCATCTCATTCTCATTTCCATTTCACTTGATTCCACTCCATTTTCACTTCATTCCATCAATAAAAGTCCCCCTTCAGGACTATTTCCATTTAGTTAGCTTTCCTCTAAGCTATTTTTGTGCAGTTCGGGGGATGCTGTCTCAGTTTCCGCAGCTGGGAACCATTTCCGCAGCCAGAAACGATTTCCACAGCTAGCATCACTCTGTTTTCAAAAATAAAATCAACTGTTAGTGCCAAAATCATGAAATGCAGGTGTACTTGAGCTAAAGACATGGGGCATCTCCAAGATATCAAAGAAGAGAAACTGGTTAGAAACCTTGAGCAAATATTGACAAAGTTTCCAAAGGTATGACCAAAAATCTTTATCAAATAACACTTCAAGTCATAATTACGTATAGTTATTAAACCATAACCGGTTCTTCTATGTGCAATGATTTAATATATTAGCGCACTATCATTCTTATTCCACAATTTCACTCCACACACCTCACATTCATTTCCCTAATGGTCTTATGATTACTCCGAGTTCAAACTCAAAGAATGACTGCACTTCTATTTATTACCCGTACTCTTAAGACGTGACCTATTGTGTTACGACTCTTCTCAGCCGTAATTTCCGTAGCCGTCTGTTGAGACATGTAAAATCTCATACACAGTCATCCGACTTGAAAGAATCCTGTCGTTACTCCACTCGTATCACTCCACTTATACCATACTCCTCGCATACATTCACATTTCATTTTTACCATGGCTCTCCCACTATTCCTCCTGTAATTCGGGTATTTCTCTATTTCCAACTGCAGTCACTACAGTTTTCTCTAAACTTTGATTGCAGCCACTACAGTCATCCTAAACCCCGATTGCAGTCACAACAGTCTATCCTAAAAACCCTGTAACAGAGCTATTTTTCCTTAACCATCATATGCAGAAGAACCCTGAGTGGATTTAAAACAGAGAATGGGAAAATTTCTGAGAGCCGAGCCGGAAGGACCGAAATACTTGGAGGGTTATCCCCAAGTTAAGGAATTTTTGAAGAAAGTCAGATGGCTCCGATTTATCCAGAAATTTTAAAGGGTATAACAAGGAGGTGACCAAAACTTTTGCGAGATCCTTTAATGGACAAACAGTGGAGGTTGGAGACTTGAAATTCACAGTGACCGAGGCCACAATAGCAACTGCCACGGTCCTACCTCAAGAAGGTGAAAAGTGGTTTAAAAATAGAAGCGTGGACGATCAAATATGGAGAACCATGCTACAAAACCAAGGTATGGATACCACTGTATTTACAAGAGGCATCCCTGTGCATGTATTAAAAGAAGAATGGTCTAGTCTATTGTTAGTCATCCAGAAATTTATCACAAGTGAAGGTCGTTTTGGTTCTATGTATATGTATCATGTAAGGCTGATGATGAATTTCATAGACGATCACACTCTTAATTTGCCTCATTTTCTGTTATCAAGTTTGAAAAAGATGAGTGTTACGGTTCAAAAACATGTAGGCAATATTGAACCTCATCTTTACCATCATGGGCTCATAAAAATTCTTATTGAGGATCAATTGAAGAAAACTAAGCATACATGGGAACAATTCCTTACAAGAAACTATTTCCAAGAACCGTCTGAGGCCTCTGGAAATAGTCCACCAAAAGTTCCAAGGAAAAGTAGGAGGAAGGAGAAAAATGTTGCAATCCAAGACTCCCCTACAAAAGAAATTCAAGAAACTGTCCAAAAAGAAGAAGAAGACCAAGCTAAGAGTAAGAAACAGAAGAAAGGAAAAGGAAAAAGTACCATTCAAGAGATCTCTCCATCCCTTGAGAAATCCTTAGAAGAAGATTACCAGCCTCTGTCAGAAAGACTAATAGATCTTCAACTTGCTGCCATGGCCAAGAAAAAGCAAAAAGGAAAACAGAGTGCACAAAAGAAGAGTATTAGTCCATCCTTGAGAAGGAGCTCTAGGCTAAAAGGGAAGTGGAAGAAAACCAAGGAAGATCAGTCTCACTTTATTGATTTAAGTGAAGAGGCACTTGAGAAATCTCCAGCTCAGCCAAGCCTTGAATCAAGTCCTCCACGTGAGGAAAGCCCTTTTCGGCCGGAAAGAGAGAGTAGTCCTCCTCCACCAGATTTTGAGTTTAGGCAGAGAAAGTCACCTGAGATAGATCCTAGTCAGCAAGAGGTATATAATTACCTAGAATCCTTAGAACAATCAGCGGCAGGACCAAGTACCTCTCTGCCACTTGATGCACAAGTTCAGTCTTTGAAACAGGAAGTATTTGAGCTAGAAGTCCTAAATAGACATATCATACAAGAAAATGAAGCACTTAAAGAGCAGGGTAAGGTAGACAAGATTGTCCATGATAATACCATGCTTCATTTAGGACCGTGGTAGAAGAAAAACAGAAGACTGAAGAAGAGATGCAAAAAGTTAAGCAGAGCATTGATTAACCTCAAATTCAAATGTCTAGTCAGAAAGCCAAGGATGATGATGATGATGGCATCAAAGAAGAAGAAAAGAGGACTAGATGTCCTTGCAAAAGCCTCAGAACATGTGGATTAGAGGGAAATAAATCAATTTTGGTTGCATGAGGACATGCAACACCTTCACAGTGGGGGTATGTTGAGCCTCAAACCTGCACCTTCCTATACACCCTCTCAGCCTTCTTTCTCCACTCACTTAATTCACCCAGTTGTTAAATCATTGCATTATAGTCTAAAAAGGACTTTTTATATGGTTTTCTGACTATGTTTATGACTGTGGTTTGGTTTAGTTTTTTGTTCATGCAACTACGGAAACTTGTCAGTTTCCATAGCCCGCACATGTTTCCGCAGCCAGCACAGGGTTCCGCAGCTATTTTGTTAAAAGCTGTGCTACAGGTGTCCTATGAAGAAATGAGCTACATGGGAAAGCTCCAGGTTGTGGATACATGGAACGTTTCAAATCATCCAAATCATCCATGGAAGGCCACGGTCAACGAAAGTCAAAGACATGGCCAACCAAAGAGTTCAGCGGTGGCACATCACTATTTTGAGCACGTGAATGTTACGTGGCACAGTCCTCAGCTCACAAAGGCACCAGCACACCTGGAGATCGTTCCCAAGACCTGAATCCAACAACTAACCACTCCGAAGATTTAAGAGACATGATGACAGTTACACTAGATCTCGGCTGAAGGGATCTACGTGTCTTTAGCAGCACAGTTAATAGCGTAGGAGTTTGTTAATTAGCTTTAGCATTTTGGCATTATAAATAACGCGTCGATGGACGCTGTGAAAGAGATTTTTGATATGTGTGAATTCTGAACTGTTTATGTGAATTCCGAACTGTTATTTATCACCCCATTGTTTTTATATGCTGCTATTTTAATACATGAGAAGACTTTTCTGAGTTCATCTGTGTGATTACTTGTTGACTGGCTGAAGTGGCAGAGGGCCCCTGCACACTGAAGCCTTTTAAAGTTTTCATTTAGTTTTATTATGTTTTTTTGTTTTTATCATTAGCTTGTACATAATATACTGTTTGATGTTTCTGCTGTTTATATTTTTCATCTTTGTTTTCTTATAGCTGTCCACTGATCAATGCTTTTCTGCAGGTTTTCTTAGGCAGCCCGGGCAATTTTTCTTCTTTTTGATAACTATTGGCATATGAGATCATCTTGTCCTTCCTGCTAACTTTCATTTTCTGAAGTTTAATTTCAGCACTGTCCTTTACAAGTTGTGATTTTCTTATTTATTCTTCTGTTATTTGGATATCATACTGCTCACCAGTTTATGGTTTCTTTCTATAGTCAAGTGACTCTATTAGCAAGAAATCAGAATATTACTAACTGTAGTGTGATTTAGTTATCATATTGCTTAACTTATTCATGGTTACTTTCCATAAGGTAGATTGAGCTGAATGGTAAAGGACCAGAAGAGTTCAAGTAGTGTGATTAGTTTATTTTATGCAATTTAATTTCTTGTCATTTAGATATCATATTGCTTGACTTGTTCATGATTACTTCCCACAAGGTAGATTGAGCTGAAGGGTAAAGGATCTGAAGAGTTTAAGTAGTGTGAATTAGTGGCTTTACTTTTAAAGTTTGAGTTGCTTTTAGTTTTTAATTTCTTTTCATTTCGGCAGCAAGGATACTGGGACATTGTCAATAAGTTCATTGTTTGATGCATTTATTTCTTCTTAAGAATTGATTTCATTTTAGTTATTTTAAAGCTTTCTTTTGAGCACTTTCAAGTTTAATAAAATCACTATAGAAACCATCACCATACTTCACTTTCATCCTCGCCATCACACATTAGGGAAAGATAAATTCAAAAACAAACTAAAAAGCTCGAAAATGACAAAAGACTAAGGAAATGGTTATCTAGTACATATAGTACACTTCACTTCGTTAGTTTACGAACCCCGGGTTGACATTTTAAATAGCAATTTAGATCACACTAAATTGACCAAACACATACCGAGCCAAATATTGTCATAAACCCTCAATAATTCCAAGCTTTTTATGCATCAAATACTATCTTTGAACATGAAACAAGATCCAAAAATAAAATTAATGTCCATTCAATCAATTCTAAGTCAACCATTATCAAATACCAAGACAAATCTCGTCAAGTACCAATTCAAACGCTTAGCTCATCAATACTTTCAATACCAAGATATAAAATTTTCAAGCCATAACATTGTCAAATACCAAATGAAATACTTCTCTCAATAATACTGCCACATACCAATTCAATACTCATCCATGTTCATCATCAAGTCACAAAGCATCTCAAAGCAAAAACCCTCTTAGTAGCAAGTAAAAATCCCTTAGTAACCATTCATTAACTTAGTGGAAACATAATGTGCAATTAATGATTGTCCCATAAACATCTTATTACACTTCAATACTCAAATTCATTCAACCAAAATGATTGCCAAGTAACTCAACATACTAAAGATATATATGAATATTTAAGCCACACAAATTTCTATCAATGAAAAATAGCAATAGACTCATTGAAGACAAGAGACAATTAGCAACATTAGACTCATATATCTCTGCATCAATCACTTTGAAACATCCGCCTCTAAAATAAGGGTTTATCTCTCCATAAAACAAACTCTATTCATAATATCATAGTCCCTACAATCATTGTTGTTAGTGCACAAAAACTTTGTCATATATACATCTTCATAAGGCATTATTTTGATACAACCATTGTCTACAAGGAAAGTATAAATGCTAGACAAATAATGTCATATTGTTCTATGCATTCACATTCAATTCACTACTAGCATAGGACATACAACCTTCTCATACAAGAAGACAACATTCTGCACCCAATATTTGTCAACACATCAAGGAGCAACATTATTCACATTAGGTTCATAGGCCTTTATCCTCAATCCTTCATATTGATCTTAGCCCTACAGAGTCAAGCAACCTTAGTCATATAAAAATCTCTCTGTGAATCTGCATACCAATTAGATCTTTGCAAGCACTATCAAGATACACAATGATATTTACACTCACAGTTATGAACATACTTTCAAATAGAATTAAGCATATGCATATTTAGTGAATGAATTAGATTTCAATCACTACAAATTGGTCTCAAAATGTTAGACACAATAGAAATCACAACCACAAACTGATATTTGAATACAACAACACATTAATCCCTGCATACTCTGAATACATCTTTAAGTCACTGCTAGCATACAACATTCACCATATAATGTCATCAATAAAAGAAGAAAGTATCATTGTCAATTCATTACATTCTCTACATATAGACCTATGCCCTAGGTTATAGATCTCTCTATCAACAAATCAACTATTAGAGAAGAAGCAAAAATATATGCGAACCTTTGTTTTACACAATCCTCTATCACAATTTTAGGCTATAGATCCTAACATCTGTGAGACAAATTACACAGTTTTATTATTATTACATAAAATCCTTCATACTAGTCTCTGCATAAATTTTGCATTAGATGCTTCTCTGAACAACAATAGGTGTGATTCTAATATGAAAAAAACAAGTGGAAACCCACAACTCTGTCTCATATAGCCATTTTTCATATATTTCATTGTGATCTCATCAGTTTAAATACATTATATCTCTGCAATCATTCTTCTAAAATAAAACCTAGATATCTACAATAAATCTACTAATTATTAGTCAGAGTGTGTAGCTAAATAGAAAGAAAACCCATTTGTTCTTCATTACACCTACAATAAGAAAATCAACCAAATATATTCATTATGTTTTCAAACAATCTTTAGGTCTCTCATATTTGACTCTCCTCCATGTTCCCTCGTGCACTCCTTTTCAACACAAATCATAAGAGAGAAATCATCGAATGCACATAAGTTTCTGTAGCTCATTTTTCCTTTTATAGCCACTTGATCTGATAATACCATAGGCAAAAACAAAGGCATTTGTTGTTGGCAATATTGACCATGTGAATTCAACCCCGAGTGCACAAACTCCATGAGTGAAACCTTATTTTCGCTCATGGTTTTTAATTTTCATCACCTACATGCACAGCTACCAGGATGATATTTATCTCCTTGCACTTATAGCCTAATTGTTTACATAGGCTTCCTTGTAGCTAAGAGCCTACAACCCCAATATGGAGGTCTCACACCAAGTTGTTGAAGCTTAATTTAGGTCAAATATACTCCTCTTAGTCCAAAACATTAACACACTTATTCCTCCTGCTCTATAACACCGATACAATTGTTTGTAGCCTCTAAAACATCCTAGCAAACCTATCTAGGGCTCATCCAAACCTGTACCTCTTGGTTCTTTATGCACCACAACTACTAGGCAACAAACAATCCATATTGACATACAAAGAATCCATGTACTCATACTGAGATGATATCATAGTGAATAAATAATAGATGTAGACATATAAACAATCCATGTGGACTTACTGAGATGATATCATAGTGCAAGTTGACATTAAGGACAACAAATTAGCCATAATGTCAATAGTCTCCCCCTTTGGATTTGATGCCAACTTCTTCAAAACACCAAGTCCTTTTCTCCCCCTTTGACATCAAGGGTAAAGGGAAGAATCAAGGTGAGAGAAGTACTAAACCTAACATGCTCAAAACTAAAAATCAGATATGTGATGAAACAAGGAGCTACAAGATAAGAATAAAATCAACACAAGGACCGTTCATACTAACCATGCTCCCCCTGAGCATATACCATACCTTCCAGAAATATGGAATATAAGTACATGGGCTTTTGTAGCACATACATGGTTGTTCATACATGACTGATATATACCTCTTCTCTACTAACTCTGGTAACCCAAGTTTACATCAACATGACTTTGACATCAAATGTCCCATACATGATTGAATTTTACAATAGTTACAACATGGATCTCTTCGTGACCAATACACCAAAATAAGGGACTATGAAGATACATATGCATGATGAATACATGGCATTAATCAACAAACGGAATTACACTACATGAGAGCACATGACTATTATCAATATTTCAACATCAACATATGTGGGGCTCTCATCATAGAAAGAAATACATTTTGTAGCATCTCAAGCCATTAGCAAGTCATTAGCAACCAACCAACATCAATAATGAACTCTTTAAAGCAAGAACATGACATAGTCTTAGCAACATATATAGATGTAATCATAATGCAAATACTAGGAAGCGTCTGGAATCTTCATAACCATGTAGTATAGCATCAATGTATCAATACCAACCAAAAACAACAAAAGATAACAACCCAATACATGGCATATTAACATAGCATATATTATATATAATATATATATTATAATATATAATATATATATCCTTCTTATCAAGGAATATTCCAATCAATAGTAAGAAATGCAAGAAGACTAATTAGCTACAACAATATGACTCCATCATAGGTCAACTCATTCTTAATCAACAGTCTATAACAAACTAATGCCAGATAAGTAGTTCCCAAGATTCTTTTCTTCCAATAAGAAACCATAATTCCAACAATGAACCATTGGAAGAATAGAATATGCTCCCCTTGAACCTCTACCAATCCTTCATCATTAATCCTTCACCATTAGTATCATAAATATCCTCCTCACTAATGAAGATGCCAACAAATAATACATTAAGGATATAGATCAATAGTAGCAACAATATAATACTTTGCAATGAGGTATTAGCAATAGCTCATAAACACATCATGGATCAATACATTGAAACATCACATAGAAATCATCAACAATCAACAATATACCAATGCCATAACTATAATTGTCAATAACTAATTGTTGGAAGCATATGAAATACTCCCCTTCAACATGTCATATCTTTCCCTAAACACAACAAATTAAGAATATGAAACATTAGTAGCATAAATCATTGCCAAAATAATAATTTATTAGCATATGAAATCATCATCACGATTGAACTAGTGAAATAACACACATGCATAACTCCCCCTGAGATCATGCACTACTAATCTTGTGGACCTGATTGACATTAAGCATGAATTTTTGCAGTCCTTTTAGAGATAAGAATGAGATATAATAGATTGCAATGGGGATTATCTTCCTTTACTCTAAACTTGAAGAGGAGGAACTTGACTTCTTATTTCCACCTAGATTTTTTATTAGAACATATAATTTGCCTACATTTCTAAATCCTTTTGCTATAATTTTTCCAGTGCCTTCTTCTATAATTTTTCATACAATGGATGTAAATAAATTACATGCCCTTTATCATTTTTTTTTCCTACACTTATAATGTTCTACTTTAACCCTTCAACCAATAATACATTAATTACTTCTCTATTCTTAACATCAAGATCAACATTACCCTTTCCTAGCACCTTTGCAGGTGAACTATTTCCAAGAATAACCTTATCACTCTTGTTTTTGAGAGAGATAGATTTGTTATTATCTCCGTACATGTGATGAGAGCATCCACTATCTATGTATCATTTATCTTCTTCTTCAAAATATACACAGAGCAAGGCCACACCTCACTTGTTCCTCTTCCTTTTGCTTAATATGAGGAGTGCCGGTAGATCCATCTTTTTTAGGTCTTTTCATAACAATATTCTTGTCTGGTTGCTTGGTGTGAAGGGGACCTACTTGTTGTTTGTATGAATTCATTGTCTTGTTCTTGCATTTTTTGCTACATGTCCAAACTTATTACATGTATAACACTTTATATGACCAAATAACGAGGCAAGAGAACCATAATATTTCCGCTCATATTTTTCATATTGCAACCTATAGCTTTTTGATCTCATGACACCTAACTTTTGGGATTAGGAAAAATCATGTAAATATTGTAAATAGAAAATAAAGGGTGTTGGAAGATGAAGATACAATGATATATGAATCCCAATAGTCTCCCTCTCTTTGTATATATCCATGTTTTATCTTAATACAAAAACACAATTGATTCATTGAGTTACTCCCTGGCCTAACATGGTATGAGATAACAGACTCAAAATTAGTCCCTTTTTTCCATTGTAACTGTTTCGGGTGAAAGCACCCTAGGGCTTTGGGTTAGAACCCCAACAAAGCAAAAACAAACTACAACAAGAAATACTCATACAACTCAGGAAAGATGATTATATTATCAAACTACGTAAGAGTGACAGTACCTGGATTTCCTTCGTTCAAGTAGGTCCCCCAAGGTTTAGACCCTATGCAACTCCCAATGTTCTTCAAACCTAAAAATCATTCAATCCAAACATACATAGCAGTATAGAAGTAAAGCATATTCACGAAATTGACTTTATATCATATAATCAAATGATTGGTCATACATCGAAACGACATTCATATATGAATTAAAACATAATTTGATGCATAAACATAGTTAATTTCGGAAACAAGACAACATTTCTTTTATTGCAGTAAGTTATAAATAACATGGAGAGAATTCGCCTGAGTCTTTCTCTGGCTCCAAGTGGAACCGTCCTCCAAATTCCTCCTATCCCAGCCTTCAGCAATCTTCTTCCATCACCAACACGATGATATCTCAAGCAAAAGGAAGGACTTCTATAATCAAGGAAACAAGAGTTTATTGAAGCTTGGGGAAGTGCACGACACACAAGAATTCATCAGACTTAGTCAGGGATAATCTCACTATAATAACTCTATCTCTTCTCCTCCTTAAGGCCTTCCCATAGAGGTCTATTTATACCTCTCCCAATTAGTTTTTTGGTTGGGAAACAGTTGGGCCATGGGAAATAAGAGGTAATCAACAAGTAAAACCCATGAACTCCATCCAAAATCAAGAAAATTTAATTTTTTAAGTGTTTTAATACATATACGCGGGTTGGGTATTGACTGACTCGCGTGTACACACTTTTAGCTCAGGGTAAAGTAGCGTACAGGGAATAAAACATAGTTTTTTATATATTTGGACCAAGTCTGGAAGGAGGGGTTTCCCTAGGCCATAAACAAAGCATCACATATACCAAGAGTGGTAAATGGTGCTATAAAATATGCCCCCTAATATATGAGATCAGAAGGGGTACATGATAGCCAAAATGTATTAAGTGTATGGAAAGAATCATGTTGAGACTGAGAAGGACTTCTCCAGAATTTAGCCTGCCAAGCCATCAAAAGATATCAGAAAGAAACGGTTGTCTGAGGTGAGCATACCCATGCTTAGAGAAAGTAAAGCATGTCTACATATCAAATACAAGAAGATCCAATATGTATACTAGTATAAAGGAACTGAAAGTACATAATGGATCATCTAATCGTGATCGAAAAAGTACATGTCAGAATATCTCATATAAGAAGATGATCAATGATGCTAAAGGATAAATCTGATCACTGATGTCAAAAACTAATCTTAATAGTACCAAATGAACATGATGGAATAAAATGGTACTACATCGCAACTCGGATGCCATCATATAAGATGTAGTTGTGAAGAACTGCAACATATAAGGTGGATGGTGTCAACTAGCAACAACAGGAGCAACTAACAAGTGAACCAAAACATGTTGATGCAACCTGAGGTCTTCACCGTCCACCACAGTACATTTCTACATAATGGGAATGAATGATCTAAGGTTGACCATGTGAGAAATAATTTGATTACCGGTCATTCATGTATACCGTTAACAAACACGAGACTACTCACCGATAATGATAATGAGAGTCAAGGTACCCAGTACAATCTAACAAGTGCGAATGAATGAGTTGAAGTTGGACACATGAAATAATCTATCAATCAGGAGACAATGATGGTTTCCCACTATCGATAGTGAAGGAATCTGCCACTGATGACTGCAAACCCCAAGGTACCACTGGACTCTAGATATTTTTCCCAAAGCAAATGATCTATAGTCGATAGGAAAAGATCTACTAGAAGGAAGGAATTAAGGCATCTTTCATCAATCTAGTGTGTGTAATCCGTAGGCCAATAATGTGGAAGGAATCAGATGAAAAAGATGTAGTGACCCAACCAAAGCATGTTTTCGATGCACACAATATGTAGCTAGCACACAATAGAAACCCTCTGAACCAACCAATAATGAAAGCTGACACAGAGGCAAGGAATCCACCAATAGGGTCAAATGGAAACCAAGGCACTGCATGAATCCCAATGTGTGATAATGAAAGTTGATGTTGAACACAAGGGAAACCACTCAGTCAAATACCCGTGATACTGATCGATGCTGAGCATAAGGTGACCTATCAAAAAGGAAAATAGGGCCAGGGTGCGGCTCTAGATCTGACCTCAGAGCAATTTGTCGTATTCGATAAAGACAAGACCTGCTAGCAAGAAGTCAATTGAGACCTTATCAAACCAGCACAAGAAAAGGACCAATATAACTGATGTGATGACAAACATGACACTAACAACCAGGGATGGCTAACTGAAAAATAGGTCAAGGGATGGCTGACTTGGGTTTACTTCCCTTGAAAAAAAGCACGACTCAATGATGACTATATGGCAGCATATGATAACTCTATATAAGTTTGTCATGCAAGAGGCATAAGCAAACTCACCATATGATTGGAAGAGGTAACCAATCGGAAGAGTAATGACTCAATAATGAGGTTAAGGTGCTCCTATGTCAAACTAAATCCCACCCTAATGGAGGAGAGACTTTGTTTTGAGTGCTTTTTTCAAGGGAGACATGACTGACTCTAGCTACAAACAAAATATGGAAATGTTGTCCTGTTCCCGCTCTTTTTGGAATATATAATTTTGTTGTCTTTTTTTTTAAGCTAGAAAAAGAATAAAAGAATGCTATAGTACAGTGGAAAGAACAAGTGTCAAAGAAAAAAATGATCTAGTTCTTGGGAGGGGAACATTCCTATGGTAAATGCAGGGAGGTGAAAATGGTTAAAGAGACTCAAAGGGATGCTCTTTTCATGGGTAAAAGGATGCGTCAAGTTGCAAAAGCTAAGTGATTTCATGGTTGACTTTGCAAAAGACATGGTCAAATGATCCAAATGGATCCTAAAAATCTCTAAGTCTTCATATAGATCAAAACTATATGCATGAGAAGAACTTTTAGAAAAGTTAGATTACACTATCGGGAGGAAAAAACATGAAGAAAACAGTGAAATAAGGCATATCGAAGGCTTAAAACAACTTTAAATGAGGGCCGTCAGATCTGGCCGATAAACGGTCCAGATCCGATTAGCATATCACAATCAGCAGAGGCTATCGGAGGCTACCACATAGATATTGTGATGCTGATCAACTCGGTCAACAAGGACCATCAATCAAGCACGCAGATCGATGGCCCAAGTTGAATCGTGAAATCACAATCGGCGATTACAAAGGAGTGCTTACAAATGGCCTGGGGGTATATGCAATATGTGATTGCGATCAATTGCATCACAATATCACATTGGAGTTATGCAAAGGATTGGGGCCAATACTAGTTATGACTGCAATAGTCGAACCTGATAAAATTATGAATGATATTTGATAATATTTCAAGTCCATAAAAGGGCTTTTTCAATGTAAATCGCATTTTTGCTAAATAAACAAAAAACAAAAGAAAATGTTTTGATGCGATGAACCAGACCCAAAAGGGTTTGTTAATGAAAATATATATTATTTCAAGTCTGATATGAGTCGAATTTTCATGTTTTAATGTATTTTTAAATATAAAAGGAAACCACAAAACAAGCGGGATTTCAGGAGGACTGAAGGCAGTAAGAGGTTTTGGTCGGGCTCCATCTGAGCCCATACATTGGCTACCATGTGTCTAGGCCCTAGAGAGAAAAAACCACTCTTTTCGGGTGATTAACTCCCGTACGCATGGGGCGCGAAAAATGAACCATAGCCATTAGATCTAGATCTTCCATATCAATGGTGGAGATGCGATAAGCAACATAAAGGTGGACCCGATAGGAATCATAAGGGGAATTTATAGTATTTCAATTTTGATAAACAACAGTTTAGTGAATTTCCTGTGTGTTTAGTGTATTTCTCTGTGAACAAAAAGAACACTATTTCTAGGGATTTCAAAGGCCTGATGACCCATTCCGTTACAGAATAGGTGGCCACCATCCCTGAAAGAATTTACCAATGATTTCTAATGCTCAGAGGGGGATCTAAGCGAACAAAGGCCGGAAATCCAGAGAGCTCGAGAAGAAGAAACGAATAGACAACATTGGTTGGCTTTAAAGCCATAGGCTGATAGAGACAGAGGCAAGCAGTGCTAAGATAAAGAGCAAACAGAGACAGACAGTCAGTGAGGAGAGTCTGTGTACTCAGAAAGACTTGTGGGATCCAAGTGAAGCCTTATGGTTTTGTGTTTGTTGTGTGAGACTCAAATTGAGCTCACTTTTGTAAAAAATCTACTTCTAAAGACATAATATAGAGGTCATCACTAAAGGTTGGACTAGGAGACATAGCCCAGGATTGTTGGGTGAACTCCTTATTAAACTTGTTGTGTTTATATGCGTTTGTCTATTATGTTCTATAACTACTTCATTGTCTATGTATTTTGCAATATTATCGATCCATTGCACAAATTAACATAGGCAAATCCATGCACATGAGTCTGTGATACCTTAATAATTGTCTAAGATCTCATTTCAAATCAAGTGGTATCATAGCTTTAGGTTTACTAAGGTTAGACAAGCTTGTGCTGAATTGTTGAATGCTAGCTAGGTCAAAGCTCAAATTAGGAGAAGGAGAACTGGTTGAGGCTAACCTAGAAATTGGAAGAGTCTATCCTAGGAGGAAAATGGCCAAAGAAATTCCCTTGGAATTTGACTACCAGTTCATGGACAGTTTGATGACCATGACAGCCATGGTAGAAGAGATGTATCGAGAATTTAAGAAAGGTTGAGGTGAAAATACTTCAACCTCCAAACCAGAAAAAGGTACAAACAAACCTCTTCTAGATGGCCATTCAGAAGGCAAAGGGATTGGGAAAGAGCCTCCTCCATCAACACCTCCTTCTAGCCCTGAAAATAAAAAGAAGAAAACATATTTGATTAAATTAGATGTAAAACTCGATTTTGCAATATATGATGGAGAATTAAATGCAGAGAAGCTAGATAAATAGATTAGATAGATTGATGAATATTGCAGGGTGTAGAACATCAATTCACAAAGGAGAAAGATTTAGCTGGCCAGCCTTCGCCTTGGAGGAAATGCCCTAGTGTGGTGGGAAGGCATGACAAAAGCTTATTTGAAAAAGCATGGTAAATTTCTTTCTACCTGGAGTGAATTGGTTTATGCCATTAAAAAACAATTCTATCCACTATCTTATATGCAACAAGCAATGATGAGTTAGCAAACTCTTCACTAATTCAAGGGCCAAAGTGCACAAAGCTATCCCCAGGAATTTAGAAAAAGAGCTTTAATTCTAGGCATTTCTCTACACTCACCTCAAGCTTTGCTGAAGTATATAGGTGGTCTGCATAACTATTTGAGGCACACCATTCTCATGTTTAACCCCACTAGCATAGATGAGGTATCAGTTCAGGCTACACATCTGGAGGCTAGAGGCAAGAATCTAAACCCAGAGATTGGGGGATCATCAATACCCACTGCAAGCAAGAACAAGGAAAAGAGGAAGCATAAATGGAAGGAGAGGAAGGAAAATGTTGTGCAGAAAGACAAACCTTCACGCACTCACTATAAGAAGGATGGACATGATGATGAACACTATTGGTCTTTACATCTGGAGCTAAAACCCAAGAAGTTTGATGGCAAGAAGAAGAAGAAGACTGTTGTTTCTATTCAAAAATATTTGGGATCAGACTCAGGTGATGAAACAACAGCCACAACCACAGGCATAAAAGGTAAAAATTCTAAATCATCTACTAGTAATTCTGCACAATCTATTGATAATGAAGAAATTGAGAGGAAAAGACACGATCTTTTTCATATTAGAGTTATTTCCAAGCATCAAAAGATTGATACTTTATTTGATAGTGGATCACAAGTAAATTTTATTTCTGAAGCAATTGTAAAGAATTTGGGACTGCTAACCACACCATAAGAAGCCACATCCATTAGGTTGGGTATGTGATAAAGCAAAGCTACAAGTGACTAGACAATGTAAACTTAGGTTTTCTTTTGGGTCAACATTTGTAGATGAGGTTGAGTTAGATATAGTTCCCTTGGATATATGTGGTATTGTTTTAGGAAGTCCTTACTTGCATGATAGAAAAGCCAAATTTCTATAGAAATGAAAATAAGTATCAACTCACAAAAGATGGAATAGAATATATTGTAAGAGCTCATCAACTCAAAAATAACTACACTCTCATAAACTTAGGGAAGATGAAGAGAATTATAAATTCATGCAATCAAATTTTTCTAATGGTTGTAAAGGAAAAGACCCCTGATAAATCCAATGCATTTGAAGGTTGTGATGCTGAACAAAAAGCTGATTTAGAAAAAGTTGTTTCAGAATATGATATCCTATTTCAAGAACCTAAAGCTCTACCACCCAAAAGGGAAATAGTACATGATATTCATTTGCAGCAAGATGCTCCATTTCCTAACATCCAAATGTATAGGTTATCCACTTTAGAGAATGCAGAGATGAAGAAGCAGGTAGAGGACTTGCTCGAGAAAGGGTTCGTCAGACCAAGAACATCACCATACGGATCTCCAATCGTGTTGGCGAGAAAGAAAGATGGTTCGTGGAGGATGTGCATTGATTACATAGCACTGAATAAAATAACGATCAAGAATTGTTATCCTCTTCCTCGCATTGATGTTCTATTAGGTTAGTTGAAAGAAGCTATTTACTTTTCCAAGTTGGACTTCCATAGTGGCTACTATCAAGTCAGAGTTGCAGAACAAGATGCATGGAAGACTACTTTCAAAACAAAGCAAGGGTTGTATGAATGGCGTGTTATGCCTTTTGGCTTAACTAATGCTCTTGCCACTTTCATGAGAGCTATGAATGATGTATTCCGACTTTTTATTGATGATTTTGTAATTATATATTTATACGACATTCTTATTTTCAGTAAAACATGGGAAGAACATTTAAAGCATGTAAAGTAGACTCTAGATGTTTTGAAAAGAGAAAATCTCTATGTTAAGTTATCAAAATGTGAATTTGGCAAGACATCTTTGAATAATTTGGGTCATATTGTAGGGGGTGGTGAATTGAAGATATATCCCTCTAAGGTTGAAGTCATTGTGAACTGGCCTAAACCCAAATCTGCTACAGAAGTTAGGAGCTTCCTAGGAGCAGCACAATATTGGAGAAAGTTTATTGCTAACTTTTCCTTGATTGCAGCTCCATTACATGCTTTAACAGGAGTGAACAAGGTGTTTCAGTGGGGAGGCAAATAGCAGAAAGCCTTCGAGACCTTGAAAGGAAATATTAGTACAACACCAGTACTAGCATTGCCAGATCTTCAAAGACCATTTGAGATTGAAACAGATGCCAGTGACTATGCCATGGGAGTAGTCTTGATGCAACACGGTAAACCCATATGTTATCATTCTGAGACATTTAATTCTGCAGTAGTTAATTATCCCACATATGATAAATAATTGTATGCATTAGTGCAGAGTGTGAAAAAGTGGAAACATTCTTAATGGGCAAAGAAACAGTTATACATATTGATCATCAACCACTTCAATATTTACACTCACAAACTAAGTTGCAACAATCAAGACACTATAGGTGGATGGGTTTTCTACAACAGTTTCATCTTGGCATTAGGTATAAGAAGGGCATACACAATAAAGTTGCAGATATGTTATCAAGGACAATCATAAATGCATCTACTATACTTAAGCATAAACCAGTATTGCATGAAAGCTACATTGAACAATATGCTCAAGATGTAGATTTTAAAGATGTATATGCAACTTCAAGTCATGACAAAAAAGTAGAAGAATTGGATTATCATGTTAAGGACCAACTCTTATATCATTTGGGAAAGTTATGCATTCCTCAAACTAAAAGAGTTAACATAATTTGAGAAGCACATACTTCTCGAATATTAGGTCATTTTGGTGTAAGTAAAACAGTTGCACAACTGCAAAGGTTTTGTTATTGGCCAAGAATGCATGAAACAATTTCTAGATATATTAAAGGGTGTACCATGTGTGCTAAAAGAAAGCCTAGCAATAGAAAACTAAGCTTGTACACTCCACTTCCAGTCCCTTCTCATCCTTGGGAAAGTGTTTCCATGGAATTTGTTAGGGGATTACCAAAATCTAGAAAAGGTCATGACTATTTATATGTTATTGTGGACAAGTTCAGCAAAATGTGTATTTTAATACCTTGTAATAAGTAGATTACAGCTGAACAAACAACAAAGTTGTTCTTTCAGCATGTATGGGTTCATTTTGGATTACCCACTTTTATTGTCTCTGCTTGAGATTCCCAATTCGTTGGGAAGTTTTGGTCAAGTCTGTGGGAGTTAATGGACACCAGATTGAAGAAGATCACATCATCTCATCCATAAGAAAATGGCCAAATAGAGGTGGTCAACAGAACAGTGATCCAGTTGCTCAGAGGCTATTGCAGCAAGCATCCCAAGCTTTTGGATGAACATTTGTGTTATGTGCAACATGCTTACAACCATGCTAAACACTCTTCTATACAAATATCTCCTTTTGAGACTTGTTTTGGTTTTATACCAAGGTCTCCCTTGGATTTTGTCTTTAGTAAAGACATAGTAGTTGATGGACACAGTAATGTGGACAAAGCAACCAAGTTCATTGAACAAATCCAAGAAATTCACCAGACAGTGCAGGAACAACTGGAACAGAGCTAGGCCAAGTACAAGGCAAGGCATGATAAGCATCGAATTAAGCATAGCTTCCAAGTTGGTGATCATGTCTGGTTGTACATTAGCAAAGACATAATTCAAGGTGAAAGTAAGAAGTTGAAGCCAATAAGGTATGGGCCTTTCAAGATACTTGAGAAATTTGGTGAGAACACCTTTCGCCTTGATTTTCCAGCTTATATGCATATCTATTCAGTCATTAATGCAGAGAACTTGAGATTATATGAACCTTCATTAATTGAAGTTCCCGAAGAGAAAAGTCTTTTGCCTTCTATTGATGATCTATTGCCTGAATATCTCAATGAGTTGTAGGAAGATACAGTTCTGGACAAGAAGGTGAGAACTACATGTAGGGGCGATGTTGAGTACCTTAGAATCAGACTCAAAGGTTCAAAACCAAGTAGTGCAAGATGGATAGAGATTGGACAAGTGAGGAAGTTGTATCCTCACTTGATTAATGCTTAAAAACCAACTTTTGGTGGTCCAAAAGCTTTTTTCAGTGGAAAGGCGTGATCCAAATGGATCCTAAATCTCTCTAAGTCTTCATATAGATCAAAACTATCGCATGAGAAGAACTTTTAGAAAAGTTGGATTACACTATCGGGAGGAAAAAACATGAAGAAAATAGTGAAATAAGGCCTATCGGAGAGTTAAAACAACTTTTCATGAGAGCCATCGGATTTGGCTGATCAACGGTCCATATCTGATCAATATATCACAATTAGCAGAGGCTATTAGAGGCTACCTGATAGATATTGTGATGGAGATCAACTCGGTCAACAAGGACCGTCGATCAAGCGCGCAAATCAATCACCCAAGTTGAATCACAATATCACAATCGGCGATTATAGAGGAGCGCTTACAAATGGCCTGGGGGTATATGTGATATGTGATTGCGATCAATTGCATTGCAATATCGCATCAGATCTAGGCAAAGGATCAGGGCCGATAATAACTATGACTATGATAGCCAGACCTGATAAAATTATGAGTGATATTTGATAATATTTCAAGTCCAGAAAAAGGGCTTTTTCAATGTAAATTCCATTTTCGTTAAATAAATGAAAAGCAAACGAAAATGTGTCAATGCGATGAATCGGACCCGAAAGGGTTTGTTAATGCAAATATATATTATTTCAAGTCCAATATGAGCAGGATTTTAATGTTTTAATGTATTTTTAAATATAAAAGGAAACCACGAAACAAGCGGGATTTCGGGACGATCGAAGGCATAAGAGGTTTTGGTTGGGCTTTGCCCGAGCCCATACATTGGATGCCACATGTCCAGGCCTTGGAGAGAAAAAACCACTCTTTTCAAGCAATTAACTCTTGTACGCATGGGCCGCCCAAAATGAACCACATCCATTGGATCTAGATCTTCCAGATCAACGATGGAGATGCGATCAGATACATAAAGGCAGACCGAATAGGAGTTATAAGGGGAATTTATATTTCAAATTTGATAAACAACAGTTTGGCAAATTTCCTATGCTTTTAGTGTATTTCTCTATGAACACAGAGAATGTTGTTTTTGGGGATTTCAAAGGCTCGATGACCCATTCTGTTATAGAACAGGTGGCCACCATCCCTGAAAGCATTTAGCAATGATTACTAACTCTCAGAGGGGGATCTGAGTGGACACATGCTGAGAAGCTAGAGAGACCGAGAAGGAGAAACGAACAGACAGCACTGATTGGCTTTAAAGCCATAGACTGATAGAGACAAAGGAAAGCAGTGCTGAGATAGAGAGCAAACAAAGACAGAGAGTCATTGAAGAGAGTCTGTGTACTCAGAAAGACTTGGGGGATCCGAGTGAAGCCTTATTGTTTTGTGTCTATTGTGTGAGACTCAAATTGAGCTCACTTTTGTAAAACGTCTACTTTTGAAGACATAATAGAGAGGTCACCACTGAAGGCTAGACCAGAAGACATAGCCCGAGACTGTTGGGTGAACTCCTTATTAAACTTGTTGTGTTTATGTGTGTTTGTCTATTATGTTCTTTAACTGCTTCATTGTCTTTGTATTTCACAATCTTATCGATCCATTGCACAAAGTAACATTGGAAAATCCATGCATATGAGTCTGTAATACCTTAATAATTGTCAAAGATCTCATTATCAGATCATCAAATAAGTGGCTTAAACATGAGTCCAAGTGAAGTTGGCTCAAGGCAAAAATGTGCAAATAGTCAAAATGCACAGCAGCACAACTCAACACAAAGGAGCCTCTAGGATATAATGCCATAAATTATCGCGGAAGAAAGGAGAATGTGTCTTCAATGCATCAGTCATGGCAGGACTAAAGAGGACTCTTGAGCCTACTTAGTATAACAACATGGGAAACCAATGATAGTGAGGATCTAACTAAGATTCCCATGTAAAGGATGGCTCTGCCATCATATCATGATTCAAAAATCGATGAGTAAAACTGGTTTGCTAACCAAGATATGATGGGGTCAACCCTACGGCTAATGTATCGCTAAATGGAGGCTAGTATGCAAAATGCAGTAGAAAATGGTTTTCCCTAACCTAAATGCCAGTGAGAGAACGATACATGCCATGACAAGTCAATGGTCATGGGACCAAAACAGCATCTCAAAGAAGTCTCCAAAATTTCCTGTAAAAACAACCCATTCTTCACAATTCAATCCCACAGGTCAAAAAATCCATGAGACAAAAATCAATTTTGAAAAAATATTTTGCAATTTCAAAGTTATATAATGACTTTTGGACTCACAATTTTTTCATTTCCATTTGGAGCAAAGATTTGTGGAGAAAAAATTAAGCAATCTTTCCTTTGAACAATTGGACAGTTCAAATCGCCCCAAAGTCTCCAGTTAATCCTCAAATCCTACTTGTAATGCTTTATGATATTTTTTAGAGGTTTTTTCAAATTTTTGACCGTGGGAAACTATGCCCAAAACTTCAACTCTGTGTACAGGCAGGTTGGTTGTCAGTAACCCACATATACGATGGCCCTACACGTGACTGTGTGTAAAGGGAACCCGCGTGTATGTGAGTTAAAGTTTTAACATATAAATTAATGATTGAAACTTCAATATTTGTTAGGATGACTATCACTTGGAGGGAAACACGGCATACCACTATAGATAATGAGGTAATGAATGAACAACATGCATTGGATGCTCTAAGAGGCTGTGGCTTACTTAAATTCTTCAAAATTCCAAATATGAAAGCCAATATGCGGTTGCTAGAACTTTTGATCCACTACTGGAGCACAGAGGACGATGATTTCATGATTGACTAGATACCTCTATAAATTGAGGTCGAAGATACTTATTTCATTACTAGTCTCTCCCGAAGAGGGGAGGTTGTGCATTCAATAGGCAAGATGAGAGGTAGTCTTTCGGTGGAAGACTATGTCCATATATATTGTCCTAGGCATCCAGAGAAGATTGGAAGTAAAATTCCAATCAAACATGTGGAAAGTCTATTTACCATTGCACGGGTAAGTGGGTCAGCTTCCCTGCATTAGGCATCACGAGTATCTATGAGCCTAGCAGTGGAATGTCTTACCACAGTATTTACCTGGTGCACGCCTCTTCTAATTAACATGAAGAGTCAATTGACCTCTATAAAGAAGGGTCAAATGAAGAATTTTGGATATGGAACCATCTTGTGTTCATTCTTCTTCGAGAAGGTACTTGGGCTATGTCCCAAAGTATCAGTGTCCATCAGTAGCCCTAGAGATCCATGAATGGGTAGATGCGCAGACCTGATGAAACACCTTGGGGGTAGTGACATGCCCAGAATGACTTTTGATGATGAGTTTTTCACCTAGTGGGATCAACAAATCATCACGGTTGATGACTACCCATATGCCAGCATGGATTTCCGAGGAGATCCAGACTTAGTGTTACCACCAAATGCGGCATGGGGAGACATAGGTAACAATTTTTAAGTATTTGTGAGCTTTAAAGATTTTTTGGATTTTTAAATATGAAATGAACTTAGAAAAAAAATATTTTTGATGAGGCAAAATACTGACAAAATATAATGACCATGGTCCAGATGTGGATCCAGTGAGACCTAATGGATTTCCAAGGCACAGGTATCGAGGAAGGGGGCCAAAGAGGCAGCAGTCGAGACAGAGAGAGTCCTTTATGTTGTTCAGATAAAATTGGTGAGACTAACTCACTAAGTACCTATGATAGCTGTAGAGGATCTGCCTGAGGAGATGCAGCACCGTGTGGTAGGGGTGCCGCGGGACTTGGTCCGGATACTTCAGCATGTAACCAACGTTGTGGTTAAATTTTTAGCCGCTTATCTTGAGCCGACTTGATAGATGGATCTATGTATGACTGGACATGATTATGGGCATAAGCCCAAATTTTGTGGGCATCTTGTCCAAATTTTGTATATTATTTTTTGAACACACCATCTATATACAGGCGAGTTTATGAGTACAGATTTGATTTTTTTTATGTTATTTAATTTGATGAATGATTAATGTGCCAATATATTAATGCTTGATTAGCGATATAGTCTGTTAATGAATTCTCAGATCGTGGAATGTGAACATATGTGATATAAATAAATGATCATTGCAACACTCTCACTCTTAAAAATTGCCAATATAAATAAGGATCACGAACCTGCTAAGTCTTATTTAACTGCGACACCACCAGTTGTGAGTCTAGAAAAACTACCAATGAATCAATCCCATAATATATTTCTTCAGATAGTAAATTAAGAACGACATTATATTCGACAATGTTGTTAGAAGCAGGGCCAATACATACTCCCCTCGACACCATCAACTGGCCTAACAGATAATAAATCACCCAAGCCACAGAAACAAGATTCTGAGTGTGCCTACTTGCACCATCGGAGAATCTGAATTATATCGAATCATCCATCAATACCTTCCAAAGCAGATCAAAAAATACAAATATCACAAAAAATGCCAGACATATATGTACAAAGATACAATATATACAAACAAGCAATTGCTCGGTCGAAGCCTAAGCAAAATACTTCTTAAGTTAGATCCCATTTATGGCCTCTGCTAGCTTGTTCCTTTCAAAATCAATTAATTCACAAGCCCCTTTTTTCAAAACACACTTGACTATAAAGGGACCATACTACATAGATTTGAACTTGCCTACCCCCAGGGCGTCTTTGTCTTGGTCATAGAATAAGACAAGGTCACCTTCAGAAAAAACTTGAGGACAGACAACTTTATCATATTGAGTTTTAATCCTCCTTTTATGGGATTTATTTATTATGGCTACATCTCAATGCTGCTCATCAAGATGTTCCAAATGAACGAGGCATTCTTTGAGACTAGATGTCTCTAGAAGAATTTCTACAGCTAGCTTAAGGGACAAAATTTCACATTTGATAGGGAAGGTAAATTCCAACCCGTAAACTAGCTGAAAAGGAGTAAAAGCAGTGGCAGTCTTAATTGAGGTTCGATATGCCTAAAGTGTCAAATACAATATGATGTGCCAATTAGATCGAGTTTTACCAATTGTCCTTTGCAGGATGGTGTTAAGGGACTTATTCACATCTTCAACCTTCCCATTGGCCTGAGGATAATATGGAGATGAATGCTCCTGCCAGAAGCCCAACTTGAAAGCCAATTTGGTCATCAGTTGATTTTGGAAGTGACTGCCATGGTGAGTGACAATCTCCCTTGGGATACCAAATCGTGAAATAACCTAGTTGAAGAGAAGCAAGGTTGTTGTCTCACTATCATTCTTGAAAGTAGGCATAGCCTTAGCCCACTTTGTAAAGTAGTCCATAGCCATAATTATGTACTTGTGATTCCCTACCGTAGGTGGATTACAAGTCGTAAAATCAATTCCCCACTTCGTAAATGGACAAACAGTGATAACAAGAAAAAGTGGAGCTGGATGTGCACGCATTTTTTGAGTATAAACCTGACGAGGATGGCAATGTTTGACTGCTTCAATATAGTCTTTGAAAATTGAAGGCCAAAAGTAGTATGCTCGGAAAATTTTCTGGGCTCTTGCAAGCCTTGATAGATGACCACCACAAGCTCCACTGTGGCAATCATTGAGTACTAATTCGGCTTCTTCTAAAGTTAAGCAATGCCTAAGGATTGAATCAACCCCTCTACAATATAATGTATCACCAATAATAACATAGTTTTTGGCAAGGTGACATAACTTTCAATGCTCATCTTTGGATAAAGAAGGTGGAAACTTCGAGTCTGGAGATATATAATGATATCTCCATAGCATGGATCCTATGAAGAAATGAGGAATAAATGTTCGTCGGGAAATTTTTTCTCATAAAAAATAGCTTCCTCACAAGGAAGCTCCAAAATTAATTTCGAAAAACTGATGACTTCTTAGATTTATTTGACAAGAATTTGAGATCGAACTCTCGCAAAATAACAATCCATCGATTATACTTGCCCCCAATCACTCACCTACTGAGGACAAACTGAAAAGGATTGACAGTCACTAAGACAAACGTTTTGTGAAGCAGAATGTAATGACGAAGCCACTGAACAACATGGACAGCTGCCAAGGACAATTTCTCGATGGGGGAATAACGTATCTCAAGTCCTACTAAGCCTCGACTCAAGTAGTAGATTACATGCTCACTGAGATCATCATCCTCTTGAACCAGAACCATACCGATAGTTGATTCTGTCGCAACGAGATACAAAAGGGAATCTATACCATAATCTGGTGGACTTAATAATGGAGCAAAGGTTAATGCTTTTTTCAAAGCATAAAAAGATCATTGTGTGAAATCATCCCATAAAAATGGAACTCCTTTTTTAAGAAAACACGTAAATCCTTTGGTTATCTTGACGTAATTTGCTATGAATCTCCTCAATAAATTTTCCTTTCGTTGGAGACTTTGAAGTTGACGAATGGAAGATAGGCGAGGCAATTGAATTATTGCCTCAACCTTGAAAGGATAACCTCGAATCCCTTCAGTTGATACAATGAATCCTAACAACCAACCGGATGTGACCGTAAAAACACATTATTTGGATTCAACCAGATTTTATAAAAACGACATCTCTTAACGACTGACCAAATGTGCCTGAGATGATCAATTCTCCTGCAAGAAAGAGCAGCTAAGTCATCCAAGTATGCTTCGATAACATGTTTGATGTCATGGAAAGCATAAGACATGGCCCACTAAAAAGTAGCTCCAACATTTTTAAGGCCAAAAGGCATCTTCTTGTATGAAAAAATGCCCCAAGGACAAATAAAGGTTGTCTTGTGTTGATCCCCTAGACGGATAGTAATTTGATTGTAACCAGAGAATCCATCCATGAATGAAAAAATTTCATTACCCACACATTCATCAACAATTTGATCGACAAAAGGCATGGGGTAATTGTCTTTCAGATAAGATTTATTTAAATCCCTAAAGTCGATACATACTTGGATCGTTCCTTGCTTCTTATCTACCGGGAATGGGTTGGAAACCCACTCAGTTAGAGGAATGGGGTATATGAAACCCATCTTAATCAGCTTTTCAACTTCAGCTTTAATAACTGTTGTTTTCTAAGGATTGATCGGTCGAAGTTTTTGATGAATAGGTTTGGTGTTTTCATATGTCTGATCTCATCCTCATAAGACCAAAAGAACACATCTCAAAATTATTTGAAGAGATCGGTGTAGATTTGAATTTATTCAAGGGAACAATCAACTTTGATGAGAACATTTGCAATTATGTTAGGATTCCTAGAGATGTTAACAGGTATAGTTCGTGAGATAATCGACATGTTACCTTCGACAAAAAATTGTGCTAGAGCCAAAGGGTTTGAAACTGTACAAACATCACTAGTATACAGATTGGAAAAATTATATTCAACTTCATGCAATGGAGGGAGAAAATATGAACGATGATGTAAATCCTCCCATGGTTGACCCACACCCATCATTTCTTCCAAAATTACTTCTTCAAATGGTAAGATTGTATCCAAGCAATCCAGAGTTGAAGTAGAACTAAGGGTCCAAGCCAGAGCAACATCGCCATCTAACTCCTCTTGTGAAAAAGGAATGGGATGGTTATCTACAAAGTTAACAATAGATTTATAAGTGAGTTCCATTACAAACATGGGAAATGCCATTCCACCTACTTTCCCTCCATCTAATGTGGTGGTAGATGAAGGTAAAGACCAAGGGTATGAAAAATAATGAGTTCGAAAGAACTCTTTCCGAGAAGGTCCCCTAGAGGATGAAATCGCATTAATTCTAGCTGTAGGAGTAGGGAGGTCAAATATACCCATTAATGAAGAGTACATCCCTCCTAAATTCTCAATAGGTTGACAGGGATTGTCCACCAATGGAATGGTAGAATCTAAATTTGCATGAGAGTCACCTGGAGAATAATCTAACCGATCAACTCTAACAATCCTCCCCTCATGGGGAAAACAGAGGATGTGGAATAATGATGAAACTATGGCATCCATCTCGTAAATCCAATTCCTCCCTAAGAGGAGGTCATAATCCAAGTTTGCATTGACGATTTCTACCTCAATATTCACTACCTTTCCCCCAACACTGATAGGAGAGTTCAAGATAATCCCATACGGCCTATGAGAATGTCCATCAAATTCCATCAAAAGAGTCGGTGAAGGAACAACTAAAAGTGATCCAATGGCCTTCCAACATGACATAGAAATCATGCATGTGGAAGCTCTGTCATCTATAACAGTCCGAAAAATATTGGTCTTTCAGTATGTGGACTTTATCTGGGCTTGACGCTAAAGCTAAAAACAATACCATGTTTTAGAGGACCAAAACAATCAAGAACTTCAGGACAAAGTATTGTGTGCCAAAACACAAATTACAAACTTGCTAAAGAAGCAAACCTAGGCCAAATATTTTCAATGAGGAAGAGACTTCGAAACAATAAGCTTGAAAAATAATTAAATTCTTCATATAACAATTGACCACACAGAGACTAAAAAGACTATGCAACAAATCTATCTAGGCTAAAAGATTTGAAAAATCAATGCAAAAAATTGCATACACGATTGTGTTCAAACAAAGAAGCATGCACACATGCTTCTGACACAAGAAACTCCCATATACGAGAGTTCACTCTATAGAAACAAGTGTGCATACACTACTATAAAAAAAGTAAAGAGCGTATAAAAAGTTTTGCAACAAAAAATAAAAAAAACAAAGTCTGATCTAAAAGATCAGACTTGAGACTAGGGATTCTAGTAGACCAAATAAGACTGTAACCACAAGCAAGCCAAAGACTGAGCCTTGATTGAGAATGAACAACCCAAACCAGGAATAACAAGATTGTTATCCCCAACAGAGTCACCAATTTTGTTTCGGGTGAAACCACCCTAGGGCTTTGGGTTAGAACCCCAACAGAGTAGAAACAAACTACAATAGGAAATACTTATACATCTCAGGCAAGATTCTTATATTATCAAACTACATAAGAGTGACTGTACCCATATCTCCTTCGTTCGAGTAGGTCTCACAGGGTTCAGACCCTCTGCAACTCCCGATGTTCTTCAAACCTGAAAATCATTCAATCCGAACATACATATCAGTATAGAAGTAAAGAATATTCATGAAATTGACTTTATATCATATAAACAAATGATTGATCATACATCAAAATGGCATTCTAATATGAATCAAAACATAATTTGATGCATAGACATAGTTAATTTCGAAAACAAGACAACATTTCTTTTATTGCAGTAAGCTATAAATAACATGGAGAGAATTCACCGGAGTCTTTCTCTGGCTCCAAGCAGAACCGTCCTCTGGATTCGTCCTATCCTAGCCTTCAATAATCTTCTTCCATCACCAACACCATGATATCTCAAGCAAAAGGAAGGATATCTATAATAAAAAACAAGGGTTCCCTGAAGCTTGGGGAACTGCATGAGGCACAGGGATTCATCAAACTCAGTCAAGGATAATCTCAGTTTAATAACTCTATCTCTTCTCCTCCTTAAGGCCTTCCCATAGAGGCTTATTTAGACCTCTCCCAATTATTTTTTTAGTTGGGAAACAGTTCGGCCACATGCAATAGGAGGTAATCAACAGGTAAAACCCGTGAACTCCACCCAAAATTAAGGAAATTTAATTTTTAAGTGTTTTAATACATATACTCGAGATGGGTATTGACTAACCTGTCTGTACACGCTTTTAGCTCAAGTAAAAGTAGCATATAGGGAATAAAACACTATTTTTATATATTTGGACCAAGTCTAGAAGGAGGGGTTGCCCTAGGCCATAAACAAAGCATCACATATACCAAGAGTGGTAAATGGTGCTATAACAGTAACTCCTATTTTCCTATCACATACTTTGTTTTGTTCTTTGTCCTGAATCTTCTTTCCTCTAGCCATTACTTCTTTGCATTAAATGGGAGGCTATATATTTTTCTATTAAGGTTGGTGTGCCCTCTAGAAAGTTGTTGAAGCATTAAATGGTCCAAACTTCTGGTGTATTTTCTCCTACAATGTATGTATTGTTGTGTGGTATATGGTATGTATGTTGATCGATGTCCCATTGTGCATTAAAGTCATTCTATTTATTAACATTTCCTACTATTAAAATCAAGAATTTGCATGTGCGTTGGAATTTTTATGAGCTTAGATTTTATTATATGGGTTGATGCTGCAATGGTCATGATTCCATTATAAGATGAGTAATTTTTTAAAAACTATGTAATTTGATATGTCATGCTATGAGTGCCATGCATTGAAGATTTCCATTTCATTTTAGATATCATTTTTGGGATTCAACTGCGTTAAGTAAGTCATTCAAACGTATGACCATTTCCATGAGAGGTAGTCGTAACTGACTAATTTATCATGATTTTTGAATAGTTCACTTAGCACTCATTGCATCGGGTGATGCTCACAGGGGTGAAGAAGTGGGATTGAAAACTAGTGAAATGTGGAGAACGAATCACATAGCATCAATCATCACTTTCGGGGCTTGCACCCGGTAACCAGGACTTCCCAGGAGGTCACCCATCCCAGAACTCCTCTGGCTCAAGCGTGCTTAACTGTGGAGTTTTTTCCCCAATCAAGCCCACTTAGCTTGCTACCCCATTTGCAAAACCTTAACAAGTATTGTGCCTCATGAACCATTCAAGTAGAGATCCCTTGACTCTTTTTGATTTCCATTTCATTTTCCTTTTATGTGTTGTTGTATAATATGCATTGAATGGGCTATGTATGGACGATTTTTGGAAGTCATGAATCATGGTAGTTCTATGAATAATGGAAATCAATTCAAACCTTACATAAACCTGCATTAACTTACTTTAAACGGAAGATATATATGGCATGCTTGCTCATTTTTATATGGTTCCATGCGCTACACGTTTAAAATTCGTTAAGATTTTATTTATGGTCATATTTCAAGTAGTGGCATATAATGGATTTGAAAAAAGGAAGGTCGTGGAATTTACATATAAATAATGACATATGAAATTACAGTTGAGATATTTTTTTTGATGGCTATATGTTATATGGTAGGGAAGGTTTATGTTGGAAACATCATATAAGTCATATAATATATATTTCATGAGTGGAGGTTTATAGGCTCACATTAAAGTATTGATTTTGTATAGTGAAGAGTTAAGTTAGCAGTGAAGTTTTAAATATTAATTTTGTAAGAAGATAAAAAGTAAGTTTACAATTATTTTGGAAATCAAAAGCACATAGTCAATTTTTTATGATGCATTCACTCATATCCATTGTGGGATTAGTTTTCTTTGGAAAAGAAACCTATCATGAGTGGTCAAGGAAGATAAAACACACCTTGATTTTTAATGAGTTGTGGAAAGGAGTTTGTGAAGGAGAATGAGACAATGCACCTTAGAAGCCTACTTTTGACAAGGAGCTTGCCATTTGGGAAAACAAGAGTAACAAGACTTATGCCTTGATTTCAATATCAGTAAATGAAGAGGTGAGTCATCATATTTTTCCATTTTCAAATTCTTTTGAAGCTTTAAAGAAGTTGAAGGAATTATGACTCACTCTGAACTCGAAGTTGTTCAATTGATGATCAAGCTGCTCAATATTGAGTTGAAAAATGGTGACCCTCTTACCTTAGCATCAGAAATAAGATCCAATATGCATGGCATAAAATCCACTAGTGGTGAAATAAATTTTCCTCTCACAACCTATGTCAAGGCACTATATCCCACTTATTCACATTATCTTGAGTCATTACAAGAAAGTGGAAAACTTAAGGAGATTTACTTTAACTCCCTTGAGAAGAAGTTTGCTGAAAGAGAGAAGGATTTTGGAAAGAATACCACTCCCCAGTCTTCTAAAGAATATATGTACATTGCAAAAAAAGAGAAGATTCATCCACAATTCTTATAGAGGAAGAGGTAGCAAAAGAGGACATAGAAAGAATAATTTTAGGGGCATGGGGGAAAACATTTCCAATGAGAAAGGTCTAATCTTCATTGCATACAATGTAACATAAATGGTCATGATGCTTCTGTCAAACCAGGAAGTAACTCCTCAAAACAAATCATAATATTCATTCAGGTTGATCATTATTATACACACGAGGGAGAGACTGTTCATTTCATCTCCTGGTGACTCTTCATCTTTTCTATTATTTATTTACATTAAATCATTTGTTCACCCAATCCCTATGATTAGGTGTCAACATTCCCCCTTAATCTGAAGGGATGTTTGTGAGTCCAAGCATCATTCTGAATCTTTCAAGTTTTTCTCCTCCAAGCACTTTGGTGAATATGTCTGCAATTTGCTCATTAGTGGAACAATGGCGAAGATGGATTGTTTTGGCCTCAACCTAATGTTGAATCAGATGATATTTAGTATTGATGTGCTTTGTTAGATCATGGAACTTTGGGTTCTTGGCCAACTTTATTGATGAGGTATTGTCAATCATGAGTGGAGTCGATTGTACTTGTTTTACCTGCAAATCTTCAAGAATTTTCCTAAGCCACACAATTTCTTTTGTTGCCTCAGCTGCTGCCACATATTTTTCCTCTGTTGTGGAATCTATTGGACCTGATTATTTGTGTGATCTCCAGTAGATCGCTCCTGATCCAAGACTCATAGCATAACCTGAAGTAGATACCCCAGTTTCTTTGTCTCCGTCGAAGTTTGAGTCAGAGTATCTAATCAAGTTGAAGTCGCCCACCTGTGTATACTTGGTTCCAAAATCTTGACTTCCCTTCAAGTACCTTGGAACTCTTTTTGTAGCAGACCAATGTCCCTCACAAGGATTTTGCATAAACCTAGAGAGGATTCCAACAACAAATGAAATGTCTGGTCTGGTAGTAGTTAGGTAGTTGAGACTTCCTACAAGTTGTCTATACTTTGTTGCATCCTCAAATTCTTTTCTTTCAATGGATGTGAGCTTTAAGTTTTATTCCATTGGAGTAGTAAGAGGATTGCATTGTGTCATGCCAAACCTATTCAACAAAACTCCAATGTACTTCTTTTGAGAAAGGAATATGTACTTCGGATGTTGAGTTACTTTAATACCAAGATAGTAATGAACATAGCCCAAATCAGTCATTTCAAAAACTTTCTTTAATTCCTTCTTTATTGATGCAATGTAGTTTTCATTGTTCCCTATCATCAAAAGATCATCTACATATACCACAAGATATAAAATTGTTTTGCCAACCTTCTTGACAAACAAAGTTGCATCATCAAGATCATAATGTTTGAAATTGAGTTTCAGAAGATGCTCAGTTAGTTTTTCATACCAGGCTCGTGGTGCTTGTTTGAGGCCATACAAGGATTTCACAAGTTTGCATACTTTATCTTCATGTCCTTTCACAACAAATCCTTCAGGTTGGGACATAAAAATGTTCTCTTTTAGATCTCCATTCAAGAAATCAGTTTTTACATCCATTTGATGGACTTTCCAACCGTTCTGAGCTGCTAGGGCAAAGAGTGTCCGGATGGTAGCCCATTTTGCTATGGGGGAAAAAGTCTCCTCATAATCAACCCCTTCCTTCTATGAAGAAACTTTTGCTACAAGCCTGCCTCTTTGCTTGTCAAGTGAGCCATCAGCTTTATACTTGTTCTTGTAGACCCACTTGCAGCCAATTGGTTTGGTTCCTAATGGAGGATCAACTAACTTCCAAGTTCCATTCTTTATCAGGGCATCATATTCCTTTTGCATCGTTTCTTTCCATTCATCATGAGAAGTAGCTTCTTTGAAGGAAGTTGGTTCAAAATCTGTAGACAAATTCAATTCACAATCATAAGAAACATCCATATCAACAGGTGAATTAGAGTCATCTACGTCACCTCCATTTTGTCGCTTTGAACTTCTAGTTCCTGTCTTTCCAACCTCATTAGGATGAACAATTTCAAGTGTCTTTGTCAGCCACTTTGGGGGGCCTTTCTCAGATGGTCCAAGCTACTCCATTGATTGAATTGGGACTGAATCAAGATTGAGTCTCCCAATTCTATCAATCACATCACTTAAAGTATCATTCGTTGTTGGAGTTTCATGCGGGGGAGAGAGTGCTTCAGAAGAATATTCCACAGGTTGATCTAGTATAGGAATCCCCCCTTCAGGATGTGGAATCTAATTATCAAATTCTTGAAATGATTTTTCATTTGATAATCTATCTAAGCAATCAAGTTGCCGCTCAACAGCATTGTCAGTTTTGGATGATTCAAGAAAGATTACATCTCTAGATACAACAAACGTTTATTGACTTTTTCATAGAGACGGTATGCTTTGGAGGTGTTTGAATACCCCAGGAAGACACACTTACGACTTCTTGTACCAAGTTTGTTTCTATATACCTTTGGTATCAAGGCATAACAGGTGGAACCAAAGACCCTAAAATCCCTTACTGGAGGAATGTGCCCATACCACATTTCATAGGGAGTCTTGTTTCTAATAGCATTAGATGGACATCTATTGTTTATATATACAACACATAGAACTACATCAGCCCAAAACATCATTTTTACATTTTTGAAGAACAACATGGAGCGTACCATATTTAAGATTGTCATATTCATTCTTTCAGCTACACCATTCTATTGGGGATTATAAGGCACAGTTGTTTGATGTTTGATCCCAGGGTGGTGAAGATAGTTTTCAAATTCATTTGAAGTGTATTCAGTTCCATTATCAATGCCAATAGAGTCAATATGAGATTTTGCATCATTTTCAATCCATGTATGAAAGTTCTTGAATGTTTGAAAAGCATCAGATTTTTTCTTCAATACATAAACCCAACACATTCTGGTGTAGTCATAAATAAATGTCATCATATATTTATTTCAATTTGCAGAAGGAACATGCCTTGGACCATATAAATTTGAATGAATGAGTTCAAGTTTTCTATGTGCTCTTGAGTGTGAATCATGAAAGGATTGTTTGCTATGCTTTCCTAAAATGCAAGCATCACATTTCTTAAGCTTCCTAGGAATTGTAGGAAAACCAATAACACCATTTTTCTTCAACAAGCGGAGGCTGTCATAATTCAAATGTCAAAATCTAGCATGCCATAATAAAATTTATGGAAGTTTACCTTATTCATAATGATAATTGTATGAGAAATTTTGTGCATGAGTAGAGGTACCTTGCAGCATGAGAAGCCTTTCTTCTTCTATCCTTGTCATGACAATTGAATGGTCACATGCTTTTCTCACCTCAAGCTTGCCATCAAACATATGAATGGAGACACCTTGCTAGTGGATGTGGACCAAGGATAACAAGTTTCTCCTCAGCTGTGGGAGATATAGAACATGATGCAAAAGAAAGTCTGGAAGCCAGGCAATTTAAGCTTGATTGTGCCAAGCCCTGATGGCTTGAGTTTTGATTGGTCTGTAAAGTATACTGCTCCATCAACATTGTTAGTAAATTCTTCAAAAAAATATTTTCTATGAGTCATGTGGAAAGTTGCTCCTGAATCAAGAAACCAATCATTTTTTGAAGAAGCAAGTGAAGCATTAAATAAGGCTTCATTTACTCCAATATTACATTGTGCCACAACATAAAGAGCGGATTCAGGTGCTTTACCTTTGTCCGTGTCATTAGTTTTACATTTGGGTTGGTTTATTTGCTGCTCAATTTTGTCCCAAGGTAACTTGCATGTGGAGGCATCATGTGATCCATTTCTTTTGTAGCATATACAGTGCAAATCTGACTTTTCTCCTTGAGAGTGTTTGCCCCCTACCTATGAAATATCTTCCTCTTCCTCTTCAACCACCTCTTCCTCTGGAAGAATATTGGGCAAGATTCTTTTCTTTATAAGAAAGGCACAAAACCCCTTCAGAAGATTCAGGGGTTGTCTTCTTTCCAAAAGCTTTCTCTCTTTCACCAAATTTTTTCACAAGAGAGTCAAAGGTAATATCTTTGAGATTTCCATTTGCTTGCAATGACTCAAGATAATTGGAGTAAGTAGGATAAAGTGCCTTGAGAAAAGTGATCAGAGGAATATCCAATTCAACCTTAGTAGCTTTCATATCATGCATTATAGATTTTACTTCGGATGCAAGAGAAAGAGGATCATTATTTTGTAATTCAAGAGTGAAGAGTTTAATCATGAGTTGAACAACTTCAAGTGCATAGTGTGAATCATAGAGTTCCTTCAGTTTTTGTAAGGCTTCAAAAGCATTTGAAAATGGTGAAATATGGCGACTCACCTCTTCACTTACTGATGTTGCAAAAAATACGTAGGCCTTGCTGTTCTTATTTTCCCAAATGGTGAACTCCTTGCCTGAGGTAGGTTGTTCTAGCTCTTTGTCTTCGTCTCCAACACACACTCCTTTCCGCAACTCATTGAAAATGAGGGTGTGTTTTATTTTCCAGGACCACTCAGGATAGTTCTCCTTGCGAGTGAGAACTACTCCCACAATAGATATGATTGAATGCATTGTAAAATATGTGTACTGTGGAAAAAAATACTTCTGTTGCAAAATTTTACTCCTAAAAAAATCTGATTATGATATATGGAGACATAGGTAATATCATTCAGTGTAATAGCATTCACCATTCACCAACTCTAATATTTAATTCCATACACATATACAATGCAACAACTCACAGTCACAAAAAATAATCATACCATTTGCGCAAGAGAGGAGGCTCTCACCCATAGGCTCTAGATAGCAACAACATTAGAGTAGCGTATCGATTGAAACAATGTATCAATTGAATGGCTTAATGGCCACACAGGTTGGCATTAAGTCGTGTTAGGACCCAGTGCCACTGCCTCCAATACAATCTCCGAGGGAGGCCACAACGTATCAACTGGAGCACTCACGCATGGGCCACAAGCGTATCAACAGAGGTATTCTAAAAGCATCAAACAATTCGAACACTATAACACATGTCATCATATAAACAAACTCTCATATATAAAACAATAACGCATCACAACATTCACGATGTTTTAAAACCATTCAAGGCACAACACATATACTTGGACCTTCACATATGAACAGTTGTGCATTCTCAGATCACTACATTCCAGGTCGTGGGTCTGCGTGTTGATGGGTTATAGATGCTAATGATTGCAAATGAATACAAATTGTGGGAAGAGTACCACGAGTTGAACACATCTCCAGCCTCAATGTACAACATTCAACTCTCATACCACAATAGTTTGTAACGCCTCAATCCAATCTCCACACCAGTTTTCAAATGTGCCAACACAAAAATGCAGAATGGGCGTTTATACGCGCCAAGGAGAAAGAATCACTCGAAGACTAAGGATGATAGGAATTTGGAAGACTATAGAAATGGCATAAAGGAGATACAAGTTAAAGAGGGAAGCCAAAAATGGCGTTGGCTCTGATACCATGTCAGACCAGGAGGTAACTCCTCAAAACAAATCATAATATTCATTCAGGTTTATCATTATCATATACATGAGGGAGACACTATTCATTTCATCTCCCGGTGACTCTTCATCTTTTCTATTATTTATTTAAATTAATTTCATTTATTCACCCAATACCTATGATTAGGTGTCAACAACTTCCACATGTAATATCTCATGGGACAAGATTAGACAAAAGAGGGATGAAGTTAAAGGAAAATCATCAGATAAAGGGAAAGGCAAAACACCCGAGTCTGCTCATTATGTGGTGGCTCTTTGCAACAATGGAGTAAATAAGGATTTATTCAATGCTCCACTTGCTTCATGGAAAGATGCTTGGTTTCTTGATTCAGAAGAAACTTGCCACATGACTTTAAAAAGACATTTCTTTGAATAATTTACTGAAAATGTTGATTGAGCACCCTACTTTGCAAATAAGTCAAAACTCAAACCATGAGGGCTTGGCACCATTAGGCTCAAACTGCCTAGCCTTCCAGAATTCCTTCTACATGATTTTCTATACCTACTGGAGTTGAGGAGAAACTTGTTGTCTTTGGTTCACATCCACCAGCAAGGACACTCCATTCACATATTTGATGGAAAGGTTGAGGTCAGAAAAACATCATATCACTCACTCATCATTATTGGGATAGAAGAAGAAAGACTCTTAAAGATACAAGGGACCTCTACTCATAGAAAACAATTTACATATAGCTCACAATATGATGAAGGTACCCTTCCATGAAGTCTTTTATGGAATAATATATTTGGACATTTGAACTATGAGAATCTTCATTTGTTGAGTGAAAATGGTGTTACTGGATTGCCTACAATTCTTAGGAAACTTAAGAAACGTGATGCTTGTATTGTAGGAAAGAACACCAATCAATCATTTCATGGTTCTCATTCTAGAGCACATAGAAAGCTTGAAATTGTTCATTTTGATTTATGTGGCCCAATGCCTCTTCCTTATGTAAATGGTAACAAATACATGATAACGTTTACTGATGACTATACAAGAATATGTTGGGTTTATTTATTGAAGAACAAATTTAAATCTTTTGAAACATTCAAGAATTTTCATGCATGGATTGAAAATTATGCAAAATATCATATTAATGGAAAATAATATTACTCAATTGAATTTGAAAATTATCTTTGCTAGCATGGGATCAAACATCAAATAACCATGCCTTATAATCCCCAAGAAAATAGAGTACTTGAAAGAATGAACATGATAATCTTAAATATGGTACGCTTGATGATGTTTCTCAAGAATCTTAAGCTGATATTTTTGGCTGATGCAATTCTATGTGTTGTGTATATAAAGAATAGGTGTCCGTGTCATGCTACAAAAAACAAGACTCCCTATGAAATTTGGTATGGCCACTTTCCTTCAGTGAGGCATCTCAGGTTTTTTGGTTCCACCTATTATTCCTTGATACATAAGTAACAAAAAAACAACTCAGTGCACAAAGTCGCAAATGTATCTTCTTGGGGCACTCAGATACCTCCAAAGCATATCATCTCTATGATGAAGTTACTAGGAAGTTTATAATATCTAGAGATGTGGTATTTCTTGAATCTTCTAATGCTGACAATGTTGTTGAGCGACAACTTGACTGCTTGGATAGATTTGTACATGCAAATTAATTTCAAGTGTTTGATAATGAGATTCCAGATCTTAAAGGGTGGATCACTATACCGGATCAATCTATGGAATCTCCTTCTGATGCACTCTCTCCCCTTGCATGAAGCTCCAAACACTGATCAAGAATAATTTTTGAGTGATGTGACTGAGAGAATTGGGAGGCTAAATCTCGATTCAACCCCATCCATGTCAACTGAGTATCCTAGGCCATCTTAGAAAGTTCCTCCAAAATGGAGGTGATGTAGACAATCCTGATTCACCTGTTGATATGGATGTTTCTTATAATGGTGAATTAAATTTTTCTACATATTTTAAACCATCTTCCTTCAAATAAGATGCTTCTGATGATGAATGATAAGAAGTGATGTAGAAATAATATGATGGTATGATAAAGAGTGGCACTTGGAAGCTACTTGATTCTCCATTCGGAACCAATCTGATAGGCTGAAAGTGGGTCTTCAAGAGCATGTACAAAGTAGATAGCTCACTTGAAAAGTATAAAGGCGGGCTTGTGGAATAAGGTTTTGCACAGAAGGAAGGGGTCAATTATGAGGAGGGCTTTTCCCCAACAACAAAATGGGATACCATCCAAACTCTCTTTTCTTTGGAAGCTCAAAATGGTTGGAAAGCCCACAATATGGATGTAAAAACTTCTTTTCTGAATGGAGATCTAAAAGAGAATGTTTTTATGTCGCAACCAAAAGGGTTTGTTGTGAATAGTTAGGAACACAGAGTATGCAAGCTTGTAAAATCCTTGTATGACCTCAAGAAAACACCGTGATCCTGGTACAAGAAATTGACTGAACTTCTTATGAAACTCAATTTCAAACATGATGATCTTGATTATGCAACTTTGTTTATCAAGAAAGTTGGAAAAACAATTATATATATTGTGGTGTATGAAAATGATATTCTAATGACAAGGAAGAATGAGAATTACATTGCATCCATAAAGAAAGATCTAAGGAAAGGTTTTACAATGAAATATTTGGGCTATGCTCATTACCATCATTGTTATGCCCCTATACTACTAGTGTAACCCCTTATTGTTATTAGTACAACCCCCTTATTATATTGTTGTACCCATGTAGTCCCCATATTGTTATTATTGTGCCCCATAGAAGCCCCACTATTGTTATTATTGTGCCCTTACATTATAATTGTTATGTCGGCTCTGATTATATTATGACCCCTTAGACTCCTATATATAAAAAGGAGGTCTTGTCATTTGTATCATATAAGAATTGTTCATTTGTGTAATTTAAAGAAGGTTTCCCCCTCGAAGAGGCTAAATTGTAATGTGTTCATCTATCTTTTCTATCTTTTTGTGAGCTGGTTTCATAACATTTGGTATCAGAGCTTTGGATTCTAGGGTTTTGCTACTCCAAATAGGTCATCGTGGAATTTTCACTATAACTTCTTTTTTGTGATGTTTCAAAAGAAAAAACAAAAACCCATTTGAGACAAACTTGTCTCGCTACATTTTTAGATATATGTTTTGAGGAAGTTAGGGTTTTTCCAAGCTCTAGAATTTCAACTAAAATAGGTCATTGTGGGATTTTCGCTATAACTCTTTCGCTACGAAGTTTCAGAAGCTAAAAAAAAACCCATCTCAGAAGCAATAGGTTTGAACCTCAGCTCTAAATTTAAAATCCCGTCCACTATATTTGTGGAGATATAGTCTGAAGAAGTTAGGGCTTTTGCAGACCCCCTAATTACCTTCCAAATAGGTCACCTAGGGAAAATTGTCATAACTTTTGTTTTGAGGATCAGACTGAAATTTCATAAGATGTTACAGAAAGAGGACAGATTGTAGTTTTCTGTGTATATATTTGAGATCCTAAGGTCAAAACAGTGACACATGGCACTTCATACAAGTTTGTTATTCTGAAAAGGTATATAATTAGGTCATCTTGGAAGATTGTGCATAAGTCTTTCTTGGAGAATCCAATTTTGATCAAACTAGTGGCATTGGAAAGAAGACACAGAGGGCTACTGCATGTCTCAATTTTAGAATCGAAAGAGCCAAAATTACATAGTTATAGTCATTTCAATATTGAGCTCCTAAAATCAAGAAAAGGCGATATGAGGAAGTTTGATGGCAAGGATCTAGTAAATTGGATACTTCATATGGAGCAATATTTTGATCTACATGGTGTATCACTATTACAAAAGGTATGTATTGCATCTTCATATTTAGATCTGGATCAATTTTTATGGTATAAAGGGCTTTGTTCTCGTAAACAACTTGTTACATGGTCAATTTTCATGGAGGAAATGATAATACATTATGAGGATACAAAGAGAAACACATTCTTTAGCCAATTGATAAATCTCAAACAAAAGTGTTCAATGGCAGAGCACATTGAGGACTTTCAAAAATTGAATATAAGGGTAAATGATATTCCATAGAAGCAAACGATTGATGTCTTCATAGGTATTTTTTAAGATAACATTTAACATGAGTTTCATCTTTGGGAACCTGATTCATTGGAGAAGGCATTTAGGTGGGCAAGAAAAATTGAAAGAAAAATTATGGAAACAAGGAATCCAACCACTCATGACTACAATTATGAAAGTGTTTCTTCTCCTAGCCTTCCACAACCTACAAGGATTACACCACAACAATTGGAATAAAAAAGAGAGAATGGGCTTTGTTACAATTGTGATAGCAAATCCACTAAAGGTCATAAGTGTGCTGAGAATAAATTATTTTACATAGAGTATGAAGAGGAGGAAGAAAAGGATCAAGAAACATCAAAAGAAGATGATATAGGCCAGGAAAAAACCCCATATAAAGAAGAAATGAATCTGACCATATCTTGTAAAGCATTGACAACAATTACCACTCCTCAAACTCTCAAGATAGAAGGACATATCAAGAAGGAAAAGGTTCAAGAAGTGAAAGATCATATCGAGAAAGAATAAATGAATCCAATCATATCTTGTAATAACACATGTTTTATTAAAATTGGAAATTTTTTATTACAAAGACATCACTAGAATTGAAATTTTTGGTCATTTTGAAATTCTAGATTCACTATTTAGTTCCAAATTTAATGAAATATGTGTTTAATGCATTGGCTGGAATTACCACTACTCAAACTATCAATATAGAAGGACATAACCAGAAGAAAAATGTTCAAGAAGTGAAATATCACATCAAGCATCAAGAAATGAATCCGACCATATCTTGTAAGTCATTGGAAGAAATTACCACTCCTCAAACCCTTAAGATAGAAGGACATATCAAGAACAAAAAGGTTCAAGAAATGAAATATCACATCGAGCATCAACAACAAGTTCTCCAACTTTCAAAGGATAATGCCACTTTAGTGCATAATCGAATGAAACAACAGGTAGATCAGCATCACAGTGAAAAAAGTTTTGATGTAGGTGATTGGGTATTTTTATGGCTACATCTCAAGCAAGCTATTTATGAGAAGAAAATGTTGGCAATACTACATGCACTAAAGAAATGGTGACCTTACCCAATGGGAAAAAACTTCAAGGTAAAAATGGATCATGATAGTCTTAAATAATTTTTAG
>APFE030453594.1:3889-31312 GCA_000404065.3 Pinus taeda | reverse complement strand
TGGACGAAAGATAACTCAAAGGAGGCTAGTCTACTTGAAGAAAGAAGCTGAAAGTGGAAAAGAAATGCAAACCTTAGCAAACTCTAGTTTTACCGACTAACCCTACCGGTGCAAGAAAAGAGATGAAAGCAGTGGAAATGGATGCTATTTTTTACTATGCAGAGGTTGATTGACGAAAGGAAATGGGGTAGGCACTTGCAGGAGGTTGGGAAGGTGAGAAGAGAGCCTAAGGGTTCCCTAGCACCCTTCTAGAGAGTTTCAAAGTGATCAGATCTCGAAAAACTGCTCAAGTGAACTTCTATAGGAAGTCTGCAAGGGTTCTACAGGATGTTCTACAGGAAGATTTGAAAGAATATTTTGGAGGGTTGATGGTGGAAAAACAGTGGGAAAGTGGAAATGGAGGTTGGATGAGGATGTGAAGGGGTCTAAGACCTGGTAAATGAAGCTAAGAAGTGATGAAAGTGGTTGGATTTGGTTCAAGGATGGAGGGAGCAAGGTTGCACAAAGATATGGAAATTAGGTCAAGTTGGAAAGGGGTGGCGAATGAAGGGAAGGAATCTGGAATTAGGGGTTGGAGTAGGTGGTATGATGGAGGAAGGATATACAAGGAAGTATCACTGATTCTCTGCACATTATTTCTCAAAACTAATCGAAGAAAGACTAGAAAAGCCAGAGATCTAGCTATTTTGACCTACTTTGACCTAAAAACTAGAAACATGATGAATAAAAGTTTACTGGAAGAAAATCATACAAGATAACTATGGAAACTAAGTAAGAACAGATCTAAACATGCAAGTACAACTGGTATCAACTTTTCCAACTAAAAATCTAACACTAGCAATTGCATTGAAAGCCAAAACAATGTTTTTGTGGTAGCAAGTATGCCTTGGTCTCAGCTCATGGTCCCAAGGAGGGAGAGATGGGATCAAGGATTGCTTGATGGCCTTTTTGCAGATCTTTTCCTTTACCAAACTGTCAAATCAACCTGAAGTATGAAAAGTTATTTTAATCATCGAAAACAACCTAAGTATAGAAAGACATTTGTCGACGCGTTTCGAACCAACCAGTGTGGTTCATCGTCAGGACAAGTTGAAGAAACAGATCCAGTCTAGCAAGTTAAATAGTCTGAGTAAAGATTCCAACGGCAAAAAAGATAAACGGCTAATTTTTGACCCAAGGCCCAGGTCAAATTTTCATGAATTAATTAATATTATTTATTCTACTGTTCTTATTCTTTATTATTATTATTATTTATTATGGAACCCCAAGTTTAATTAGTTAAAATAGGTTGAAGGTTTGTATTTAATATTTCATTTACTATTAATATATATATATATATATATATTTTAATTAAATAATATATTCGGATTAAATTATATTAAATTTAATACCAACAGTTTAATAGTTAATTGTATAGTTTAAAAGTTAATTTATATGTTTACTAAATTATTTCTAATTTTATTATTGTTAATATAATTTTTACCTATATTTATGGATTATTTTTTTAAAATAATCCTTTTATTTATTTAAATTAATATAATATATATATATATATATATATATTTATATATATATATATATATATTATTTATTATATATATATTTATATATTATTATTTTTTTTAGTTATTAAGAAAGGTTAGGATATATAACCATACTTTTAATAGTTAATTATAATCAAAAAGAGGAAAAGGAAAAGGACCCAAAGAACAAGGAGGAAAAGGAAGAAAGGAGGCGGGGGTAGGGGAAGAAACACTAAGACGAAAGGGCAGGGATCCAACATCTACTGATCTTCCAGCCGTCATCTCCGTTGAGATTGTTAGGCCTTCTTTCAATTTCAATAGCTTCCCTAAATTTACGATGATGGAAATGAGCAATTTTTGGCAACAACCTTGGCCTCCTCAATGCAGACCTGATGCTTGGTCTTATCCACATGCCCCGTCCGTTTTTAGTCTTTTAAGCAAGGGCTTAAACTTTTCCCTTGCCCCTAGGAAAATCCCGGTGGATGACATTATTTGTGACGTAGAATACGGGATCAGAGATCTTCCGGATAATATCAAGGACACTATTAGGCACGATTGTGCTGTGGTCCTCAGGAAGGCTAAGCCCCCTCAAAGGAACCTCAGCAAGGAGGAATCCTATGCCCTAAAGTCCTTAAATCAGAATGAAAATATTGTCGTTCTAAAAGCTGACAAAGGAGGGGCTACGGTCATCTTTAACAAATATGATTACCGTAAGAAGATGTTGGATCATCTTCACAATAGTGGCAGTTATAAAAAACTACCCAAGAACCCTGTGAAGAAGATCTCTAGGATAGTGGCTCTCGCCATCAAGTCAAGTAACTCAGTGCGCTCTCTGAGCCACAAGCTCATTGAGAGCAGTCCCATCACTCCTAGGATCTATGGGTTGCCTAAGATTCACGAGGAAGGAGCCCCTCTGAGGCCTATTGCCAACACCATTGGTGGTCCAACCTACCTTCTGGCTAAGTTTCTTGCCCTTAAGCTTAAGCCCCTGGTTGGCTGCACTGAGTCCTTCTTGAAGGACTCTGCATCCTTCGTCATGGAGCTCAAGGATATTAGACTTGACCCTGAGGACATTCTTGCCAGTTTTGATGTGGTCTCCTTGTATACTTGCATACCTATAAAGGAGGCCTTGGAAGTGATCTATCGCCTTACAGATCCTGATACCGCTCATCTGGTTGAGATTTGTCTCACTTCCACTTTCTTTTGTTTCAAGGGTGAGTTCTTTGAATAGACCTGTGGTGTTGCCATGGGTTCCCCCCTCTCCTCGATCATTGTGAATCTCTTTATGGAAGATTTTGAAGCCAAAGCTCTAGCCTCGGCTCGTTTTCTTCCCAAGCTTTGGAAAAGATATGTAGATGACACTAATGTCATCTGGTCCAATGGCCTAGTGGAGCTGGATCGTTTCTTTAATCACCTCAACGGTCAGTCCTCTGCCATTAAGTTCACCATGGAAAAAGAGGTTAATGGTTGCCTCCCTTTCCTGGATATTCTTATTTCTAGGAATAAGGACGACTCTCTCTCCCACTTGGTATTCCGTAAGAAAGCACATACTGAGAAGTATCTTCATGCTGATTCCCATCATTTCCCGGCTCAGAAGATGGGTGTTCTTAACACCCTCGCTACTCGTGCCCTTAGGATTTTGGATAATGAGAACTTGGATAAGGAGAGATCCCATCTCCTTGATGTCTTTATGGAGAATGGATATAGTAGGCGCCTTGGTCGGAAGGCTTTCCTTAAAGCCTTGAGAAATGCGTCAATTAAGAAAGAACCTAAGGAGCGCAGACCTGGTGTCCATCTTCCCTATGTCCAAGGAACCACAGACAAGATTTCTCGGATCCTTAGGAGGTTTGATATTCCCCCAACCTTCAGGCCGCTCAGCACTATTCGTAATTCTCTCAGATCGGTAAAAGATCTCGTTAACCCTAAAGACATGAAGGGTGTTTATTTGATCCCTTGTTCTTGTGGGACTCCCTATATCGGGGAAACAGGACGCTCCATCCATCAGAGAATTTGCGAACATGCAGCTGACCTGAGACATGGGAGAACCAAGTCTTCAGCATTAGCAGAGCATGTGGATAAGACCAAGCATCACTTTGCTTTGAGGAGGCCAAGGTTGTTGCCAAAATTGCTCATTTCCATCATCGTAAATTCAGGGAAGCTATTGAAATTGAAAGAAGGCCTAACAATCTCAACAGAGATGATGGCTGCAAGATCAGTAGATGTTGGATCCCTACCCTTTCGTCTTAGTGTTTCTTCCCCTCCCCCCGCCTCCTTTCTTCATTTTCCTCCTTGTTCTTTGGGTCCTTTTCCTCTTTTTGATTCTAGGTCGCTCTTCCCGTTTGATTTTTATTTTTTCTTGATATTTTTAAGTATAATCTTAGCTAATATATTTATTTAAAAAAAAAATAAATAAATAAATAAAATAAAATAAAATTGCAAGTAGATTACCTTGTTTAAACCAACCATTAACAAGTATTCTATTTTAAACAACCTATTAGTATTATCTTAACTATATAATATATATATATATATATATATATATATATAATATAAGTATTATAATATTTTATTAAACAAGTAATTAACTTTTATAACTAACTAATTAAAAGCATGGTTAATATCCTACCCTTTTTCTGAATAACTTACTATTAATTAAAATATTTATATATACATATAATAATTAAATAAACAAATGAATTATTTTTAAATAAACTATCCATAAATATAGTAATAAATTATACTAACAATAACAATAGTTAATAAATAATAATTAAGAAATAATTTAGTAAACATATAAATTAACTTTTTAAACTATACATTAACTGTTTGGTATTTATTTATATATTTTAATCCTAATATTATTATTTTAATTAAAATATATATATAATAATCAAGTAATTATTTTAATTAAATAGATAAATGAATTATTAAATAAACTAACCTTCAACTTATTTTTACCTAATTTAACTTGGTTCTATAAATATAATAATAAATAATAGTAAGAATAAGAACAGTAAGAATAATAATAATATTAATTAATTCATGAAAATTTGACCTGGGCCTTGGGTCAAAAATTAGCCGTTTATCTTTTTTCTGCCGTTGGAGTCTCTGCTCAGACTATTTAAACTTGCTGGACTGGATTTGTTTCTTCAACTTGTCCTGATGATGAACCACACTGGTTGGTTCGAAACGCGTCGACAAAGGTCTTTCTATATGTGATTTATGCCGAAATTCTTCTTATAACTATGATGGATCACAGAAGCCTCAATTCTACAATTATTATATTGACTTGCTTCATTGGTTTCATGAGCAAGAGATTTTATTTTTGAGTCAAGGATCCCATTGAGAGTCTTTAGGATTTGTTTGTCATCTAGTCATAAAATGATAGAGTCATTGCCATGTAATCAAGTCATGTTACACTTTGTAAAAGGTCAAATTTGTCTATGTAAAGTATCCTCCAAGACCTTGTCACTTATCCTCTTCAAGTCAACCCACAACGATGGAAGAACATGCTAGAAGAAGTCGGCCTAACCTCTAGGGATCATGTCAACCTAAAGAATGTGTGGAGGTTTATATATAGCCACACTCTGCCTCACTTAGAAGCAAGCAACTTGACTTGCATTCGATCAAGAAAAGTGCGAAGAAGGGGCATCAAAAGAGTTTCTTTTGGATTAGCGAAGGAGGTTTCTTTTGGGGCAATGAAGGAGAAGGTTTCTTCTGGGACAACGAAATAAAGGTTTCTTCTGGGCAAGCGAAGGAGGGTTTCTTCTGGGCAGCAAGAGAAGGATTCTTCTGGCTAACTGAGATCTAGAGATCGAGTTTCTCTAGAGGAGACCAGTGAAAGCCTAGAGACCGAGATTGTCTAGGAGAAGTCAAGAAGAAGCAGTGTGAAGTATAGAGACCGATTTTCTCCAGAAGGAGCTGTGGAGAGCAGAGAAGTTAGAAGGAAGTTGAGAAAGGGAAGAGGTAGAGCATCAAGGTTAGTGACAAGGTTCTTGGGAGGATACTAGAGTCAAGGGTCTTTGTCATGGTCTTGATACTCATCAATTGAAGATCTAGAAGAAGAATTTTGATCGGGTTTTCCTCTCAGGAGGTGAGAGGTTTTGACCCTGGATGACAAGCTTACATACTGTGTCACTTGTCTTTTATTGTGCATATTGGTAATTTTCTTGATGAAAAGAACACAATAATAGCATAATGAAGAAAATAATATAAGCTAAGAAGCTAAAGTATATCACAAGCAATTACCAACCAAAGAAATCTTTTATCTATTCATGCCCTAGATTTCTCAACATGGTATCAGAGCTTAGGTGCTAAAGTCAAGGATGGGCATTCAAGCAAGTAGACACACGAGAATCGAGCTTCAAAAGAAGGATCATAACAAATCCAAGGGCTATCAACCCTAGATCGAAGAAATCTACACCAACAAGAGTCTTGAAATTATCTTCAAGAGGAAAGCAGGAAGAAAGACTGAAGCCCTAGAAGTACTCCAGAGATCATACATCACCAAAGAAGTGGAAGCTCTTCAAATCCAAGGAATTTTAGATCGAAAGGCAATCTTCTCTCTATTGAAGCAAGGATCTCACTTGAAAGGGATCATCTGAAGCAACAAGTTCGTCATCAAGTTGAAGATTCTATCTTCACAAGTAAGTACCTTTTATTATAATCTAATCTAGTAAAAATGACTTCATGTTTCAAGGAGAACCAAAGTTGGTTGGGATATCAAACTTCCTTGTATGGAAAAGAAGGATAGACATAGTCCTCGAAGTAAATGAAGTCATTGACCATGCCCATGGAAAGGTCTCCAAGCCATCCGAAGAACAAGCATTATTTGAATATAGGGAAAGGGATCTCAAGGCTCAAAATATTCTTAAGGAGTCTATCAAAGATCCTCTCATTTCCTATGTAGCCAAGCTGGAGACATCTAAAGACATATATGATAAGCTTGGAGAACTTTTCTCTAAAAGGACGATAGAGAAGATCATATCACTTAGATCTGATCTATATAAATTGAAGGTATCAAAGGATGAGGGGATATTGTCATGTCTCTCAAAAGCGTCTCAAATAAAAGGTCAATTGCAGGATCTAGGAGAGATGGTATCTGATAACGAAATAATCTCCGTTATTCTAAATTCATTGACTGATGAACAAGGTAACCTCATATCTACTAGGGAAGAGGAAGCTATCTCATTCAACAAATTATGGTCTCTCTGCAAGGCAGAAGAAGACAGGTTGAAGAAAGAAAGTAACAAAATATCAGATCGAAGAGATCAATCAATGACAAGAAGAAAAGGGAAATTTGGAAAGTTTGATCCTCCAAAGAAAAAGAAGAACATGGCTAAGGAAAAGATGCTATGGTTGTCAGAAACTTGGGCACTATAGAAGAGATTGTCCTAAATGCAAGAGGGACAGAGAAGAAGTCCATATTACTAAGGAAGTGAAAGAACCTGAGATAAAGAAGCTTAAGAAGGAAGAAGCAAAAATATCTCTACTATGACTAAGAGGATCTTATTCACTAGAAGGTACTTTTTACTTGTAATTTATAGATAGGGAGCAATGTAAATAAGATAGGATGCATCAGATTAGAAAATAGCATCGTAATAGAAGCATTAGAAGTAAGAGCTTGTGACATTGGAAGTATAAAGAATGTCTGGAATAAATTCTATTGTTTACAAAGAATGAGAGCTCTTGGAGATCTCATTGAAACTTCCAATGATACTTGTAGAAAGAAGTAGAGGTCATCATCAACTGGGATCATCATAGATTAGTCAATAAAGAAACATCTACCGGGTGAGGATATGAAAGATTCTCAAGTTTCTCTGATGGAATCCTTATCAAAGGATTCACCAATTTAGAAAGGAAGCAAGAGTTTCATCAGTAATTCCAACTTGTTGGATTCAAGAGATGATGATATGATGAGATAGTAGGAAAGCCGGTCTAAAGTTTAAATTACTTTCGTTCAAATGAAGCTGCTACAGGAAGTCTAGATGACTGAAAGGAAGGGTGAGGTATGTATGCTTACATAGGATATTATGAAAAGTCATATGGTTGAAGATAATATGGATCACTATTTCCATCTTGGGAAACATGATCAAAAGAAGGGATCTCCTCCTCCGAAAGATTGCAGAAAAGTAAAGAAAATATAAAAATAAACACAAATCAAATATTAGAGACATAAACAACAGAGACATGGCAAAAAAGAACTGATGCCTGAATGTATTGTATTCCTCACAATCTCTATACAAATATTGTTTATGGTACAAATATAAATACATGAGGAAATTTGTCTCAAGATAGTGCACCTATCTTGGTCAATTTGGTTGAGCAAATATCTCAACCAAACACTAATCTAGGAGCCTAATTAGTTGGAGAGAATATCTCAATCAACTAGACCTAAACTGACTCCTAACTTTGAGGAACAAACCCAATCTAGAAAGGTAGGAATAAATCCTAACTTTCATGATTTTAATTAATTTAATTATTTTGGACTTAGAATTGTTTTCATCACATGAGAGTGAGGCTAACATTCCCCCCCCAATCATAAGTCCAAAATAAGAACTAGGAACTATCTTCCAAGTTCTTATGCTGAAACTGTTGATCCTCAAAAAACACTGCTTGAAAAACCGCCAAACTTGGATGTTGAAAAAACTCCAATCTGAAGAGAACATGAACCAGCTGCAAGTTTGATACATCTCTAAAAATTGCTTGACAACTCCATCAGGTGCCAAGCTGCAAAAGGATCCATTTGTCCTTCAATCAACATCCTTTGTCCACTGACAAAATGTTGATGACTCCCATTGGCGAATTTGCTTGTCCATTGACAAAATGTTGAGAACGCCCACTGGCTGCTTTGATGTTGAGTGCCCACTGGCTGCTTTGATGTTGATGATGACCGCCCCCTGGCTGCTTTGATGTTGACTGCCCATTGGTTAATTCGACGATGTCCATTCGCTGATTTGTTGATGATGCCCACTGGCTAATTTTGTTGATGTTGTCAAGACTTTCAGTGTGACAACCACCTTCAATTCCATTATCATTTCCCCCCTTTGTTCACTGAAAGGAGAGACAATCATCTGCATTTGATTTCTGAACTCCCCCCCTTCAGGTGTAGGAGAGTGTCACTGTTGTACTCCCACTTTCAGGTGCATGAGAGTACCATTTGTTCACTATTGGTTGCAATAGTTGTCTTCATGTGAGACTGAATTCTTCGGTAATACAGACAATTGTTTGACTGTAGATGACCACTTCCAAGGATCAATCCATGCATAGTTGATCTTCACTCTGGGTGGTTGATTTCTCTTGCAACATCTTTCAGATGAATGATTTTTCTTGCCACAATGGTGACAAGGATGGAAGTCAAAGCATTTAGTCTCCATATGGCCATTTCGCTTACAATGGTTACACTTAACCATATTTTGAGCACTATGTAGAAAACCGACACTTAAAAATTGAACTGGTTTTGAGAAATTTGGAATGAACAAAGTGTTTTTTTTGTTATATCCTAGGCCATGCTCATCTTTGTTGAAAGAGATTTCTTCCCAAGGTCAGATCACCTTCTTGGAAAGACTATCCTGTTGTTGTTCTTCATACTTGCTGCTGTTGCTAACATTCTGTCCTTGATTTATTAAATCTTTTGTATCACACTGGGCATCAATCATTAAAAGTTTATCGGTTTGACATGCTGCGTCAAATAGATCAATTTGATCTTTAGTACTACTCGTTGCATCATTAAGTAGTACAACTGGCTGGATAAGATCACTTGTGTCACAACTGACATCAACTTGGTGGATTAGATCATTTGTGATACAACCTGTATCAATATGGTGAATTAGATCATATGTATCACAACTTTCATCGACTTGCTTAATAAGGTCTTTAGTGTCACAACTTGCATCTAACTTCTCTGTAAATTGTGCATCTAGTAAATCTTGCTTTTCACTTAACTTAATTTGGAGTGCATTGATGAGTTTTTCTTTTATTTCTAGCTGAATTTGAAAATCTTTTGTTGCTTCTAATGTGCTAGTCATTTGATTGATTAAATTTTTATTTTGCTTTAACTTCCATTCCAGTAATTCAATTGCATTATGTAACTCTTGATTGCCCTCTCTCAACTCTTTAATTTCCATCTCTGCACTTTGAATATGTTTTCCTCCTTTACCCATGTTGATCTTTGACACGCTCGCTTGAACTTGCTTTACTCAATTTCATGCTTGCTTGAATTTTGTCACGCTCGCTTGCTTTTGTATTTGATTGATTCTCTCGCTTGATGTTTGTTTTGATTATTTCTTGAATTGCACGCTCGCTTGCTTTAGAGTTGAACTCGCTTGCTTGATGCTTGATTGATTGTTGCACGCTCACTTGATGTAGATATGAACGGGCTTGATTGTTGTTTGAATATCACATTTGCTTGCTTTAGAGTTGAACTCGCTCGCTTGATGCTTGCTTAATTGTTGCTTGAATGGCACCCTCGCTTGCTTTAGAGTTGAACTCGCTCGCTTGATGCTTGGTCGATTGTTGCATGCTTGCTTGATCACGTTTGCTTGTTTTGGAACTTGCTTGATTTCTAGCTTGAATTTGTTTGCTTGAATTTACAAAAGAAGGTTGTCGAGTATTATCGAAAAATGCACCCAAGAGAAGACTTAAAATGATTTAATGACAAGTTCAAATGAATTTGATGACTTAGTTGAAAACAATGGATTCACTAGACTTAATTGACTCTTTAACAATTCAAAGCTTGGGTGTCAGTTTCAACCGAGAATGCACCCTTACAATTCAACTCAATTTTATTTGAATTTGATTACAAGTTAACTTACAAATTATGATTTTGCAAGTTACAATGTTGTTTTGAGTTGACTTTTACAAAAAGGTTGCAAGTACATAGTCCAAAAGTTGATGTACTTGTTTGTTGATGTACATGACAGCTTCTGATGCAGGAGCATCCAACACCCTTCATTAAAGGAGGAATCCAAAGCGGAGAAGGAGGACGTGGACCATCGGAGCTGAACAGGGGACAAATTATGTTTAAAATAGAGTAAATGATGGAATGGATAAAGTCTCTCGAAGACTTAATTAAATGTAATCGGCCATATGCATGTATGCGTATGGAGAGAATTAAGGGTTGTTAAGTAATTGTGGGGAGAAATCGTGCATCTTAAATGATCCACAACGGTTGTAATCTCTTATAAAAAGAGAGTCTGTGTGTGTGAGAGGAATATAGAGTGATAGATAGAAAGTGTAAAACCGAGAGTATTCAAATGTAGTCGAGGGAGAAATTGTTTTAAGGCTGCAATGCCTTAGACCTGTGATCATATTGTGTATAATATAAAGTGTGTTTCAGTGTTAATAGTGTGCACCTGTGTGTATGTTTCATATATAGAGTTAATCCTGTGTTGCGAGACTGCTGATCAACCATCGATCACTGAAAGTATCGATGGCAATCCAATATTAAACAGAGTATGGCGGAGGACCTATGTTTAACAAAGAGTCCATCAATAGAAGCGAATGAAGGGATGAAGAATGAATGCACAGGAGTCATATCGCGTCGGCGGAAACCTTTTGGCGAGATCGGAACCGACCCTTTTAAAATTCTAGTTTACACTAAGAAGCAGCAGAAAACATAGAACGGATTCGAAATCCGGACTTGAAATCTTATAAAGGGTGGCTTATATCCATATCGGGTCCGTAAGACTGATCGGAATGGGCCTTTGAATCAGTGCGATTGCGATCATGCGATTAAGTGTGGACCGTCGGATCGAGATTCGGATCGACAGTCGCGATCTTAATCGCTGATCGCTAATCGCAGAGGTCAAGCGCAGAGGCAATGGATATGCGATATGACGATACGCCGATAGCGATAAAGCGCCGATCGGCGGTCGGAGATCAGAGCGATCGCTTATCGGAGGTCGGAGGAGTGGCGCAGCGGACTTGCGATGGACTAAGAACGGACCCGACGATAATTATAGGTGCCGGTGTATTCTTTTTGAAGTCCGACCCATGGGTTCGAAGTGGGGTTTCCTTTGTTTTCCCATGTATTTCGATAAATGAATGATCCCGGGTTTTTATAAAGAAATACAATAAAGTGTTGAAGTCCACGGTCTTGAAGGCTTAAAGCCTCAAGTACGCTTTCGATAGGTTTTGTGGGCCATAACCCACAGGCCTCAGGATCGAATATTGTAAAGGAAAGGGGTTTTGGCCTTACCCCAAAATTTCTTTTCATCAGCTTCATTAACTTTATTGCCTTGAGTGAATGATGTTGAATTGCATGTTTTTTTGAATGCTGATGTTGACAACTTGATATCTTTGATTATGTGTTGCAACTGATTGATTGCTTGTGCTTAGCTTATTTATGCTTGATTACATGAGCTTGAAGATAATTTATAGTGTGCATGCATTTCCTTAATTTGTTGTGTACTCCATGTGTACCATATTACAAAGATAGTGTCAAAACTAGACACACAAAAACAAGCAACATCAAGAATCCCAAAATGCATGAGCCATCTCAAACATACTCATGGTGTACCTAAGATATTTATTCAATTTTGGGCAGATCTAAGACACTTCAGCACCACAAAAAATATATGTTTTATTAAATATCGGAGTACATCAACCTTAAACTTCTCAATCAATGATAATGCCAAATTTGCAGCCCCTTGAAGCAAGTTGTCTTCAAAATTGAATGACTCAACCTCCTAGAAGTAAAAAACGTTACTTCAAAATACAATAATGAGCTTCCCTTAAAAAAAATAAATTCACTTGTCACTCCAAATTTACAAAATATACCTTATCTCTCCACCCACTCCAAAATACAAATTATATCTTATCACTCCATTACAAAAGATTCACTTTACTTCCAAAACAATTTTATGAAATCACTTTATAAAGTGAATTGTTTCCCAAAGCTCAAATTTTGTTTACTTAAAAACACACCATATCTCTCCTAGAGAAAAAAACTAACTTTCCCAAAAATATTAGTTTACACTTTTCACACATAAAAAATACACTCTTTTTTTTTTTTTTAATTATTTATGTCTCCCTTTTTGTGAACTAAAAAAAAAGCACTTGAGAATTTAAGCATACCTTGCCTTTATAATCTTGGAATGAACCATAGGAGAAAAAAACTTGATTTATAAATCGCTCCTAAATCGCTCTTACCAAGAGTTGAAAGTTTCACTATGAAATGGACTCATGAATCAAGTTGTTTCCAGTTGTGTGTAGATTGGTCTAATGAAACTTTTTTGCACATAGACTGCTGTTAGATTTTTGAGGAATCCTTCGAGTGATCCACAAATTGCCGACAGTAAATTGACATGCGAGTTGGCTGTTGAAACATTTCCACGCAAGTTTAACGTTCCATGTTCTAGATTACGCTTCTCTCTGTCAATTTCCAACGTCTCCAGGCCGTTGAAAATGACATTGAATTTGACAAGACCGAGGAGCTGGATTTTCAAGCATTTTCGACACAGATTACTAGAAATATCAATTCGGGTCTTCTGGATTTTCTCCCATCTGAATTGGGTCCTGACGATCTTCTTTAGATCTAGTTACTCAAGGCCTTAAACATTAAGGAGCGCCCAATGTCTCTATTTGGGAAAGAATGGCATTGGAATGGGTAGTCTTGGGATATGCTGCAGGTGCAGAGACCATCATGCTGTTGTTGCTCACAATGCTTGACCTGGATCACCTCAGGAAGGGACTGATAGTCGTTATTCGCAACGCATTGAAGCCGCTGCTCTTTGTGGTGCCATTCTGTCTATTTCTGCTGATGGATATCTACTAGAAATATGAGACTAGTCCCAGTTGTGCAGGGCATTTGTGTAGTCCGAGCGAGCATCTGCGCCATCATAAATCCACCATGAAGAGCCAGCGTAACTTCATGCTTATTGCCTCGACTCTCCTGCTCTACTAGCTTCTGTTCTGTGTCAAGGGCAGGGTTTTGCGAATCGAACGCATGAACGAGCAAATCGAAAAGCTGGAGCGCTTGGAAGACCAGGGATTAGTAAGTGGGCAATTCCTCTTCCGCGACAGAGGAATATATGAGCAACCCATGACAAAACGCATTAAACGTTGTTTTTGATATCGATGCAAAAAACATCAGATGTTTGATATGCACAATAACTTGGCCATGCGAAATGTCTAGCCTTTGCGTCCTCCAGGAATGTATTAAGCGCTGTTCAGTGGTTGTGGAGGTGTTGCTCCAGACACACAATAGCAAGCATTCCCTTCACAAATCAGTCCACGACAAACACTTAACAACCACCACTGATAGCTTTATAGATCACGGTGCTCCAAAGCAACACATATCTCTCTTACAATAATATAATATTCATGAGATAAATCAACTGTAACCTTGTATGCATTCCTATTGCAAAATACTCAATTTCAATAATAATACCCATGCAGAAATAATGTAACACAGTTTCCTATAAACTTGATTTCACAATCAAACACAAAATTTACCTGGCTTGATATATGGGCACGCAGCCCTGGCTTCTTTGTCTTCTCACCACACTCGCTCCACTTCTGCAGCTTTCCAACATACAGCCTCCTCACGTTGTTTCAATGCATAGCTTGTCACATTTCTATTTTGATGACACATTCAACTCCACACGATGCCACCGATTTCATAAACAATTTATTCTTATAACAGACATGAATCTTCTCGCTTTGATACCACAATAAAGAAAATATTAAAATAAACACAAATCAAATATCAGAGACATAAACAACAGAGACATGGCGGAAAAGGCCTGATGCCTGAATGTATTGTATTCCTCACACTCTCTGTACAAATAATGTTTATGATACAAATATAAATACATGAGGAAATTTGTCTTAAGATAGTGCGCCTATCTTGGAAAATTTGGTTGAGCAACTATTTCAACCACACACTAATCTAGGAGCCTAACTAGTTGGAGAGAATCTCTCAACCAACTAGACCTAAACTAACTCCTAACTTTGAGGAACAAACCTAGTCTAGAAAGATAGGAATAAATCCTAACTTTCATGATTTTAATTAATTTAATTATTTTGGACTTAGAATTGTTTTCATCACATGAAAGTGAGGCTAACATTCCCCCCCTCAATCATAAGTCCAAAATAAGAAACCAAGAACCATCTTCCAAGTTTTCATGCTGAAAATGTTGATCCTTAAAAAACACTGCCTAAAAAACCGCCAAACCTGGATGCTGAAAAAACTCCAATCTGAAGAGAACATGAATCAACTGCAAGTCTGATACATCTCTGAAAATTGCTTGACAACTCCATCAGGAGCCAAGTTGCAAAAGGATCCATCTATCCTTCAATCAATATCCTTTGTCCATTGACAAAATGTTGATGATGCCCACTGGCGAATTTGCTTGTCCATTGACAAAATGTTGAGACCGCCCACTGGCTACTTTGATGTTGTCCGCCCACTGGCTGCTTTGATGTTGATGATGACCGCCCATTGGCTGCTTTGATGTTGACTGCCCACTAGCTAATTTGATGATGCCCACTAGCTGATTTGTTGATGATGCCCACTGGCTGATTTTTTTGATGTTGTCGAGACTTTCAGTCTGAAAACCACCTTCAATTCCATTATCATTTCCCCCCTTTGTCAGCTGAAAGGAGAGACAATCATCTACATTTGATTTCTGAACTCCCCCCCTTCAGGTGTACGAGAGTGTCACTTTTGTACTCTCGGTTTCAGGTGCATGAGAGTACCATTTGTTCACTATTGGTTGCAATAGTTGTCTTCATGTGAGATTGAATTCTTCGATAACAAATAGGATATTGTTTCACTGTAGATGACCACTTCCAAGGATCAATCCATGCATAATTGATCTTCACTCTGGGTGGTTGATTTCTCTTGCAACATCTTTTAGATGAATGGTTTTTCTTGCCACAGTGGTGACAAGGATGGAGGTCAAAGCATTTAGTCTCCATATGGCCATTTCGCTTACAATGGTTACACTTAACCATATTTTGAGCACTGTGTAGAAAACCGACACTTACAAATTGAACTGGTTTTGAGAAATCTGGAATGAACAAAGTGTTTTCTTTGTTGTATCCTAGGCCATGTTGATCTTTGTTGAAAGAGATTTCTTCCCAAGGTCAGATCACCTTCTTGGAAAGACTATCCTGATGTTGTTCTTCATACTTGCTGTTGTTGCTAACATTTTGTCCTTGATTTATTAAATCTTTTGTATCACACTGGGCATCAATCATTAACAGTTCATTGGTTTGACATGCTGCGTCAAACTGATCAATTTGATCTTTGGTACTACTCGTTGGATCATTAAGTAGTACAACTGGTTGGATAAGATCACTTGTATCACAATTGATGTCAACTTGGTGGATTAGATCATTTGTGATACAACTTGTATCAATTTGGTGAATTAGATCATATGTATCACAACTTTCATCAACTTGCTGGATAAGGTCTTTAGTGTCACAACTTGCATCTAACTTCTCTGTAAATTGTGCATCTAGTAAATCTTGCTTTTCACTTAACTTAATTTGGAGTGCATTGATGAGTTTTTCTTTTCTTTCTTGCTGAATTTGAAAATCTTTTGCTGCTTCTAATGTGCTGGTCATTTGATTGATTAAGTTTTGATTTTGCTTTAACTTCCATTCCAATAATTCAATTGTATTATGTAACTCTTGATTGCACTCTTTCAACTCTTTAATTTCCATCTCTGCACTTTGAAGACGTTTTCCTCCTTTACCCATGTTGATCTTTGACATGCTCGCTTGAACTTGCTTTACTCAATTTCACGCTCGCTTGATTTTCTTCAATTAACTTCACGCTCGCTTGAACTTGCTTTACTCAATTTCACGCTCGCTTGATTTTCTTCAATTAACTTCACACTTGCTTGCTTTTGTGTTTGCTTGATTCTCTCGCTTGATGTTTGTTTTGATTGTTTCTTGAATTGCACGCTCGCTTGCTTTAGAGTTGAACTCGCTCGCTTGATGCCTTGTTGATTGTTGCACGCTCGCTTGATGTAGATATGAATGGGCTTGATTGTTGTTTGACTATCATATTTCTTGCTTTAGAGTTGAACTCGCTCGCTTGATGCTTGCTTAGTTGTTGCTTGAATGGCACGCTCACTTGTTGTAGAGTTGAACTCGCTCGCTTGATGCTTGGTTGATTGTTGCACGCTCGCTTGATCACGATTGCTTGTTTTGGAACTTGCTTGATTTCTAGCTTGAATTTGTTTGCTTGATCATTGATTGAATTTACAAAAGAAGGGTGTTGAATACTATCGAAAAATGCACCTAAGATAAGACTTAAAATGATTTAATGACAAGTTCAAATGAATTTGATGACTCAGTTGAAAAAATGGACTCACTAGACTTAATTGACTGTAACAATTCAAAGCTTGGGTGTCTGTTTCAACTGAGAATGCACCCTTACAATTCAACTCAATTTTATTTGAATTTGATTACAAGTTAACTTACAAACTATGATTTTACAAGTTACAATGTTGTTTTGAGTTGAATTTTACAAAAAAGTTACAAGTACATTGTCCAAAAGTTGATGTAGTTGTTTGTTGATGTAGATGATAGCTTCATTAACTTTATTGCCTTTAGTGAATGATGTTGAATTGTATGTTGATGTAAAATCGTTTTTCTGAATGCTGATGTTGACAATTTGATGTCTTTGATTATGTGTTGCAGCTGATCGATTGATTGTGCTTTGCTTATTTATGCTTGATTACATGAGCTTGAAGAGAATTTTTATGTGCATGCATTTCCTTAATTTGTTGTGTACTCCATGTGTACCATATTACAAAGATAGTGTCAAAACTAGACACGCAAAAATAAGCAACATCAAGAATCCAAAAATGCATGAGCCATCACAAACGTACTCATGGTATACCTAAGATCTCCTTATTCAATTTCGAGCAGATCTAGGACACTTCAACACCACAAAAATTATATGTTTTATTAAATATCGGAGTGCATCAACCTTCAACTTTTCAAGCAATGATAATGCCAAACTTGCAGCCCCTTGAAGCAACTTGTCTTCAAAATTGAATGACTCAACTTCCTACAACTTAGAAGTAAAAAACGTTACTTCAAAATACAATAATGAGCTTCCCTTTAGAAAAATAAAAAATAAAAAAATTCACTTGTCACTCCAAATATACCTCATCTCTCGACACCTTATTACTCCAAAATACAAATTATACCTTATCACTCCATTACAAAAGATTCACTTTACTTCCAAAACAATTTTATGAAATCACTTTATAAAGTGAATTGTTTCCCAAAGCTCAAATTTTGTTTACATTAAAAACACACCTTATCTCTCATAGAGAAAAAAAACCACTTTCGTAGATAAGATAAGATAATTTTATTAGTTTACACTTTTCACACATAAAAAATACATTTCTTTTTTAATTATTTATGTCTCCCTTTTTGTGAACCAAAAAAAAACCACTTGAGAATTTAAGCATACCTTGCCTTTATAATCTTGGAATGAACCATAGAAGAAAAAAAACTTTTATAAATTGCATTTACCGAGAGTTGAAAAGTTCATTGTGAAATGGACTCATGAATCAAGTTGTTTCCAGTTGTGTGTAGATTGGTCTAATGAACCTTTTTTGCATGTGGACAGTTGTTACATTTTTGAGGAATCATTCCAGTGATCCACAAATTGCTGGCAGTAAATTGACATGTGAGTTGGCTGTTGAAACATTTCCACACAGGTTTAAAGTTCCACGTTCCAGATTACGCTGCTCTCTGTCACTTTCCAGCGTCTCCAGGCCATTGAAATGACATCGAATTCGACGAGATCGAGGAGCTGGATTTTCAAGCATTTTCGACATGGATCACCAGAAATATCGATTTGGGTCTTTTGGATTTTCTTCCATTTGAATTGGGTCCTGACGATCTTCTTCAGATCTAGTTACTCAAGGCCTTAAACATTCAGGAGCGTCCAGTGTCTCTATTTGGGAAAGAATGGCATTGGAATGGGTAGTCTTGGGATATGCGGTAGGTGTAGAGGCCATCATGCTGTTGTTGCTCACAATGCCCGCCTTGGATCACCTCAAGAAGGGACTAATAGTCGTTATTCACAATGCATTGAAGCCAATGCTCTCTGTGGTGCCATCCTGTCTGTTTCTACTGATGGATATCTATTGGAAATATGAGACTAGTCCCAGTTGTGAAGGGCATCTGTGTAGTCCGAGCGAGCATCTGCACCATCAAAAATCCATCATGAAGACCCAACGTAACTTCATGCTTATTGCCTCGGCTCTCCTGCTCTACTAGCTTCTGTTCTGCGTCACGGGCATGGTTTTGCGAATCGAACGCATGAACGAGCAAATTGAAAAGCTGGAGCTCCTGGAAGACCAGGGATTAGTAAGTGGGAAATTCCTCTTTCGCGACAGAGGCTTATATGAGTAGCCCATGACATAATGCATTAAATTTTGTTTTTGATCTCGATGCAGAAAACGCCAGGTGTTAGATATGCCCAATCACTTGGCCATGCGAAATGTCCAGCCTTTTCATCCTCCAAGAATGCATTAGAGCGCTGTTCAGTGGCTATGGAGATCTTGCTCCACACACAGAGTAGCAAGCATTCCCTTCACAGCTTAGTCCATGCCAAACACTTAACAACCACCATTGATAACTCTATAGATCACGTTGCTCCAAAGCAAACATATCTCTCTTACAATAATATAATATTCATGAGATAAATCAACTGTAACCTTGTATACATTATCTATTGCAAAATACTCAATTTCAATAATAATACGCATGCAAAAATAATGTAACACAGTTTCCTATAGAATTGGTTTCACAATCAAACACAAGATTTACATGGCTTGATATATGGGCACGCAGCCTTGGCCTCTTTGTCTTCTCACCACCCTCGCTCCACTTCTGCAGCTTTCCAACACACAGCCTCCTCACATTGTTTCAATGCAGAGCTGGTCACATTTCTCTTTTGATGACACATTCAACTCCACACGATGGCACCGATTTCATAAACAATTTATTCTTATAACAGGCATGAATATTCTCTCTCTGATAGCACAATAAAGAAAATATTAAAATAAACACAAATCAAATATCAGAGACATAGACAGCAGAGATATGGTAGAAAAGGCCTGATGCCTGAATGTATTGTATTCCTCACACTCTTTCTACAAATAATGTTTATGATACAAATATAAATACATGAGGAAATTTGTCTCAAGATACTGCGTCTATCTTGGACAATTTGGTTGAGCAAATATCTCAACCACGCACTAATCTAGGAGCCTAACTAGTTGGAGAGAATCTCTCAACCAACTAGACCTAAACTGATTCCTAACTTTGAGGAACAAACCCAATCTAGAAAGGTAGGAATAAATCCTAACTTTCATGATTTTAGTTAATTTAATTATTTTGGACTTAGAATTGTTTTCACCACATGAGAGTGAGGCTAACATTCCCCCCCTCAATCATAAGTACAAAATAAGAACCAGGAACCATCTTCCAAGTTCTTATGCTGAAACTGTTGATCTGAAAAACAAAAAGCGAGCGAAGGAGTATTCTTTCTGGATTAGCGAAGGAGGATTCTTCTGGATCAACGAAGGAGGTTTCTTCTGGGGCAACGAAGGAGAAGGTTTATTCTGAGACAACGAAAGATAGGGATTTTTTGGGCAAGCGAAGGAGGGTTTCTTCTAGGCAGCAATAGAAGGATTCTTCTGGGTAACCAAGATCTAGAGACTGAGGTTCTCTAGAGGAGACTAGTGAAAGCCTAGAGACCGAGATTCTCTAGAAGAAGTCGAGAAGAAGTAGTGTGAAGTATAGAGACCAAGTTTCTCTAGAAGGAGCCGTGGAGAGTAGTTCGAAGGAAGTCGAGAAAGGGAAGAGGCAAAGCATCAAGGTTAGTGACAAGGTTCTTGGGAGGATACTAGAGTCAAGGGTCTTTGTCATGTTCTTGGTACTCATCAATTGAAGATCTAGAAGGGGAATTTTGATCGGGTTTTCCTCTCAAGAGGTGAGAGATTTTGGTCCTGGCTCACAAGCCTACATACTTGTCACTTGTCTTTTATTGTGTATATTGGTAATTGTCTTGAAGAAAAGAATGCAATAATAACATAACGTAGAAAAGAATATAAGCTAAGAAGCTAAAGGATGTCATAAGCAATTATCAAGCAGAGAAATCTTTTAACGATTCATGCTCTAGATTTCTCAACACTCATGGGTCTCCAAACAAATCAAAGATGCCTGTAGATCGTTTGCAAGGGCTAGGATGATGGAGTAGGTGATGCCACATCGTCATGCAATTCCTAGATCATCTGCCAAGTGTATGGTGCAACTCTGGGCATGATGGATCAGGGGCATTTTCCTCATCCTATAAGAGAACCACGAGCAATCTCTGAATGGATGTGGGGATCCATGGAGTGCTGTTTGCTGCTGTGGAGGTCCATGGCTCTCAATGCACACCCTTAAAGTGCCAATGTAGCCCTCTGATGGATTAGGAACCCATATAGGGAGACTAAACCCAAAATTGAGACCATCTGCAATCCTACATAAGATCTAATGCGTCCCCTAGCCTTCCAGTACAACAAGTCATTAGAGAAATCGAGTAAATGAGCTTACCTAATCATGGACCACAGATGGGGACTTCAAAATGGCCTGCCCTTCCATAATGGGCTTCGGGATGTGCCAATGTCTCCTAAACTCCAAATGGAGTTAACCAATAATCCTATTAGGTGGTTTCTACTTCTAAAGGGGGTAATATAGTCAAGGTACGTCCTTCAAAAGGTGGTGGTGTGTGACATATAGGTGAATGAAGTAGGGAACGAGAAGGGGCCGCCTTGTGTCACATGCTAGGATACAAGGGTAGCTAGTAAGAGGGAAGCCCACACTTGGGTTTGTGTAGGAGGGAGAAATCGTGGTACATGAGGTGTCCCGACCTTGCTTTTTCTACCCTTCTTTTTATGCCTTTTTCCTTTTTATGATTTTCTTTGATTAACTGTTCGGGGCTCAAGGGGGAAGAGCATGATGTATAAGATATAGTAGTGAATACCCCCTTTTAAGGTGGGGCGCTTCATTGCTCACCAAGGGTTGGGACAATCATGGGTTCCTATATGATGAAGGAGCCTCATAGAACCCGTAGGAACCAGGGTGATGGCCATGATGATGGGGTAGAGCTCATGTATTGGCTTTTGCTCACATGCTAAATGTGTTTGTCCAGGCCATCTTTTGCATTTTGTGGTACATTTCCTGTTGAATATGGCCATATATGGTTTTATCTTTCTTTTGAGCTACATCAATCTCCAGGCTTCATTCTAGGCCATGACCCAAGGTGTGGGCAAGGGAAAGGGGTGTGCTAACCCTATGTGGACACAATGGAGGAATGTGGACCCAGGAGGGAGAAATGATGAATGGGGTAATAATGAATGGAAAGAGGGTAATATGAGCGGATAAGGGAGCGAGACCATGCAACCAAAATCAGGGTTTCTTGTGAAATACCATCCCTAGAACCAAATGGTTAGTAAAAGAGATCCCATGGGACTATAATCCAAGGTTAATTCCTAAAAGGGGTCTAGGGGACCAAAGCACAGTCCTAGTCCATTCTTTCCGCCGAATCCCCCCATTAATCCATGCCCATAACTGTCCATGATAAGCAAACTACAATACCCAATTTCCAAATGACAAGGTTGTTAGTTTTTGGTAGCATCGAAAGTGCTCTAGCCTTGAAAATTGGTGGAGAGGCTAAGGCACATTGAGTTCTAAAGTACCCAGAAACCGTTAGGTGAAATTCCACCTGGATTGTATTGTATTAAAATAATTAATATTTTTAATGGAGTTCCTAAGTCTAAACTTAGGGAAATTAAAATATTAATGGGTATTAATCAAAATATGGGTGAGAATGATCTAGAAGGCGGATCAAGTCATGTTTTGATCTTAGCCATTGATTAGAGATTTAATCTCGACCGTTGAAGACTCAACAGGAAAAGTATAAAATGGAGGCTTGGGGTTCATTTGGAAACAAACAAAGAGATTGAGGAAATCGATTTTCTGAGGTGAGAAGTTCTTAGGAGGAAAATCGATTGGGGAGATCTTGCATTTGAGGGGTAGACAAAATCCGGGAGAAGGAATTTCCGGAAAATACAGAACAGAGAGGCCGAGAGAGCTTGCAGAGAGGGAGTGCAGTAGCCGGGAGAGCTGACGTAGAAAAGCTGTCTGTCATGCAGAATCCAAAACTACCGGAACAACCGAAATTGTCGAAACTGTCGCGAACTGCCGGAACATCCGGGAGAGATGATGCAAAAAAGCTGTTTGTCACGCAGAATCCAGAACTGTCGGAACAACTGAAATTGTCGGAATAGCCGGGAGAGCTAACACAGAGGGCAAAGAAGGTGATGCAGGGCTGACGCAGAGCCAACGCAGAAATAGCTGGGGTTAGCCAGTTTTGTGCCGTATCAGTCGGAATTCTGTTGGGTGAAGTGAGGTAAAAATCACTCAAATTTTCCGCCAGTTTTTTCTTTGTAAGTGTTTGCTAGATGAGCATCCTAGATTTGTATTCAGATACTTCTCCTGCATAATAATAAACCCTCAGAACTGCTGCACCTGTTTTCCCGCATTGGGTTTTTCGAGGACTATTATGTCCAAACTAAGTGTGGCCTATGTATCTTGTTCTTTTCTCTATTTTCTGTTTCATGAGATCAAATATTTAATTAGTGTAGGCTGCAGAAGTAATTTGCTTCAGTATTCAGAAGAATAACTTGATGAATGTAACTTAAAAATCAAGTAGGTGAAGTAGATTCAAATTTGCTGCAGTAGGGGTTCCTTCAGAGTGTAGTAATTTTCACAAAGGCATACCTTTAGATTCGGGAGGCTCACCTTCAAACATACGATCATGGCAGATGCGCGAGGGACCACATGGCTGACTCTGATGGCTAGAAAATGGCACAATGAGCTAGTTGGTGGCTGGTGGTTGTCGGCTGGGGATTACCTTGGAGAAAAAATTACTCCTAGGGATAATGTTGTTTTTTGGTAGGATCGGATGTGCTCTAGCCATGAAAATTGGTGGAGAGGCTAAGGCACATGAGATCTCCAAGACCTAGAAACCGTTTGGAGAAACTCCACCCGGATGAAGAGATATTAAAATAATTAATATTTTTAATGGGTTCCTAAGTCTAAGGTGAGAAAGTTGTAAATAACAAGGATCAAGCCAGATCTAATCTTAGCCGTTGATTAGGGACTTAATCTCGGCCGTTGAATCGTCAACAAGAAAAGTATAAGAGGAGGCTTGAGGGTCAGTTGGAGACACACCAAGAGAGATCAAGAATTCGATTTTCTGGGGTTGGGTTTGCTGAGGAAATCGAGTTAGAGATCAGTTGCAGTGAGGGGCAGTTCAACAAAGGATTTCGATCCAACCTTGAAGAATACATATCAGAGAGGCAACAAAGTGCCGAAAGAGGTAGCACAAAGCCTAGTAGGGTTGACGCAGAGGCTAAGGAGGCCAACGTAAAGGATGGAGAGGGCCATAGAGGCTGACAGAGAAGCCGAAGAGGTTGACGCAGAAGTCGAAGAGGGCTTCAGAGGCAACCTTGGGAGAGTCTGTGGGGCAGACTGGGAGCTGATCAGCTGACACAGAGCCGAGGAAGGGTGACGCAGTTCCTGAAGGGTGACACAGTTCTAGAGGAGTGCTTGGAGCAACTTTCGATATCCAGCACAAGGAACAACCAGAGTCACTGTGGGATTGTTCATTCGATTGCTGATTTGCCGAAATATCTGTCTCTGGATAGAAGTACTTTTGCCGAGGATATTCTCTGAAGGGTGAGCCATTTCTGGCACCCTAGTTGTATTGAAGAATCTGCTTAATAATAAAACCCTCATATATGCTGCAGTGGTTTTCCAGAATTGGGTTTTTCTGGGGACAATTGTCCAATAATAACCGTGTCCCTTGTGTTGTATCAGTTTATTTAAGTTGTTGATCTATATATTTGTGAATGCTGCAATTGTGTTTACTTCGATGTTTATGTTATTAAATAACTTGTTAATGTAAAGAACAAGTAGGAGATAGTAAACCAGATATTGCAGTAGGGGTTTTTGAGGTGTTAGATTCAGAAATTTTCACAGAGATTACCCACAAAATGGTGGGTAACATCTGGCTCCAATTGGGACATGATGTCTCGAAGAAGTGGGCAAAGCTACTCGAGCGGGATGTCACGAGAATTCTAGCAATCTCTTCGTTACCGTAGGCCTGTCACTTGCACATATAATAGATGGAAAACACGGGGCAGCATGCTTTTGCGATGTCTCATGATCGGACATGCTAATATGTTAGGCCATAAAGTCAACAGAAAATAAAACATGCAAACATGCATCTATCTACCATGAGAAAAATTATATGATGTTATTCCTAGTGCGGAAATGAGCATGCAATGCATCCTACCCTAATATGCATATGACAAAACTATTATTGTGTAATCATAAAGCTAGTGCAACCAACATATCATCAAGTCAATATAAATTTGCCTGCCTATATGATTACTTGCACAACAAGTCCCAAAGCAAATGCTAACCCAAACACATGGAGGATGTTGTGGGTGGGAGGTGGGAAAATATGATACCCCCATATGGATGATCATGTGAGAAGAGGTAAGAAAAGGATGTAATCTAGTCCATGAGATCTTCTCTTGCAACCAAAATATAGAGGATGTTAACAACCAAGCTTATAAACTTTTGATGGATGACAAACTCTGGCATATCACTCCGACCATTGTCCTTATTATTTATGTCATGGCTTATGGCGTTCATTGGGTTATGATTAGAGGGAAAGGGAGGCCGACGAGTTGGAGAAACACAAGTAGGTTGCACATGATGATTACACTAGAGAGGGGAGACTATGGAGTGATCAAAATCCTGAGGGTGCCTCCAAGGAGGAAAAGTATAATCGGTGAAGGGCTCTTCCTTGACACTATACTCGGGCAGGGGGAAGGGCTCACAGTTACTTGACATCATATGACCATGGGTGAGGGAATCACTTGACGAAGACTCAAGATGATGACCAATAGGAAAAAGGGAGAAAGAAATATTGCGTTCAACGGGTTGAGCTGCCCAAAATCATAATCTAATAGAATCATACTTAGAAGTGTGAGCCTTATCAAATTCCTTTGTATCAAAGATCAGGTCTCTCCTAAAAGGAAAATTGATCACTTCTAACTGCCCCTCTTTATGCAAAGGAAAATGAAGATTCTCCTTACCAGGGGTATCAATGGGTACGTCATCATAAATAGTGGCTGAGGGAAAGGGAAAACTAATTTCATCCTTATCCTCCTTGTCGGTGTCGTAAATGGGAGCGCAATCAAACTGAGGACCAACAATTTCCTATTTCTCCTTTTCAATATGGAAATAATCTTCAATGTCATCTTTCAAGGGGCTAATGGGATCATCTCTCTCAATGTTTTCAAAAGAGGATTCATCGGGAGTAACATCCTTGAGAAAGGTAGGGTTGGTCTCAATTTCACTTTCCATAAATTCATCCTTCCCGGCACATGTGTCCTCAAAATCATTATTTTCATCATGTGGACCCAACTTGACTCATCTTCTTGTTCGTTACCTAGATTCTTAATGTCTTGATGATGCTCGATGAAAGCTTCCTCTTGGATGCTTAATGCAGGGTGTACTTGAAAATGTCTAAGAAAGCCCTCAATGAACTCTTCAATAGATGAGATGCTCCTAGGTTCATGATCATGTAGCCTGGAGTTATGACCACCGAGAGATCCCATGAACAATAATAGAAGGACATCTTGGTGGACAACCTTCTCTCTTGAAGTATGTGCATTAAATATTTCTACGTGGTCAATTGTGGAGCATGGATCACCATCAAACACGGGCACCCCATGTACCATCCTTCCTGCGGCATGATTAGGATGTCTAGGGATGCTAGCAATGTCCAAAGCGGGAAATTTACGAAAGAATGACAACCTATTTGAGGTATACATGAAACATATGTAGGAGTCACCAGGGTGAAATTAAAGATGCCTAGAAAAATGCTTGCTTCACCCTACAAGCATCGACCTTAAAGTTCAATGAAGAACTAGGGCGTCGTTCTTCCAATGGAGTTGCCAGAGGAATATTTTATAAATGTCGTCAATGAATCAATTCGTTAATGATTCACTAGGGAGGTGGACCTGCTTCCTCCCCAGCAACGACACCAAAATGTTACCGCTCAAACTAGCAGGGTACCTAAGGGGGGATCCCTAAAGAGCAAATGCTAGGCCAAGGGCAACAAATGGAGACTTAGCTCATTATCACCTCAACTAAGGCTCCCTTCTATTTACGGACTTTCACCGATGGGAGGAGACTCGATATGTATGGAGTCACGAAAGAATGATAAGTCAATGGATATGAGTGACCCAAACAAACCCTTTCCCAGAAAAGTTTGAAAGTTGGAGCTTGCTTGTTCACTAAGGAAGGTATTATGTATTCTAGGGAAAGGATGAGAGGATTTTGAGGATTAGGTTTATGGGAATAGGTTTGTGAAATAGTTCCCCAATCCCTAAAATACTTGTTAGAATTGGTATCTTGGATGGTTCTTGAAGAATGATCTTTCAAAGGAGCGAGACCACATAGGGCCAAGTGTACACAGTCTAGGGTATGAGGAAAGAATGTAGCAACCAATGATATTCTTACACTAGACAATGTGGGGAAAGGGTCAAAGAAGGAATTTTCACTTGAAGATGTTGTTTTGACTTTATGAGGTACTAGCCTTGGGGATGGCAGGGCAAGGTTTGATCCCGAAGCTAGGGCTTCAAAATTGGAGGAGAGCTTGAGGAAAGGCCAGCGCAGGAGACCCTAGGAGATCGATTTTTTTTATGGCTATCTTGTCAGGAAATTGATGTCCTAGGTACCCCAATGTATAAAATATACTTAACAAGGAATTTAAATATATAAAATATAA
>APFE030453591.1:13393-41296 GCA_000404065.3 Pinus taeda | reverse complement strand
TCAAGTTAGAAGTCTTTCTGAAGTCATGCAACAGTTATCCCTTAAATTAAGGAGATTATCCTTTAATTAAGGAGATAATATTGAGTTATATTTGAGTTGTAATTAGTTAGCTTAGTTTACTAAGTTAATTCTACTTAAATTAGTTCCAAACTATTTGAGAAACTAATTGTGAGTTATCAGTCAGTTGATGCATGCATGCACTCAACCAGTGTACTCCAGATAACTGAATATTACCTCCTCAGTAACTCATGCATGTCTGTTCTGAGAAAGACTCAGTTGAGCTAAATGTCAAGGACAGTGTACTATCATTTGCATGTGTTTTCCTATATAGGAACTCATGCATGCATTCAAGGAAAGGTTCCTTGAGGATTGCACAGTTTTGACAGTGTGTTAGAGCAGTGTTCCACTTGGTGAGGTGAGAATCATCCACTAGGAACAACACAAGGATTGGAGCTTGGAGGCAGAGGAGAAGGCTTGTGAGAATCCAAGATTGCCTATGAGCATCTGTGAGGATTGTGCTGAGAGCTGGCTAGTTGTGAGAGCTAAGGCTTTGTATAATCTCTATGCATTTCCACCTTGTATGATAATACAAATAGTGGGGTTTTTAGCTGAGGCTTTCCCCAAAGTATTTTCATGTGTATTGTGCATTGATTCTTCTTCTTCTGGTTATATGTGTTCAACTCAATCTTGCTCTATCTTTAAGCTTCCGTAAATTGATAGTAGAATTAGGTTATAGTATTTTTATTTGGTTATATTGCATTATCGAGTTAATCTACAGTCAAATTTTCGACATGATCTTAGTGTGAGATTTGTAGAGAATTTGCAGAATTTCTACATGGTATTAAGGCCTAGTTTATCAGAACTGTGAACAATATATGAAGAAGATAATTCGAAGTTTGAAGTTTGGGGTTGTAGGTGCAAATCTAATTCTTATCATAATTCAAGGTTATCCAACCACATTTTATGGCTTGAGACTTGAGTATGCCTTGGAAGGTAGCTCAAATTACATAGCATGGAGAGATAGAATGCGGGGTGTATTAGAAGATAATGGCTTGAAGGATTTCATTGATCAAGATATCCCAAAGCTAGCTTCAACTAATGCACAACAATTGGCTGAGTGGAAGAAGTGTGTGGCGAAGGCAAGACAAATCATCCTTGAGGGAGTTCGAGACCATATTGTCTCAAGTCTCCATGGGAAGGATACTCTATTTTCAACGTGGAAGACATTGAAGGACCTCTACCAGAACAGTAGCGAACAGAGGAATTTGGCGCTCAAGGATAAGCTTTGAAGAATCAAGATGGAGAAGGGCGATACTATTTCCACATATCTGAACAAGCTCACCACCTACAGAGACGAGCTTAGCAATGTGGGAATAACTACTACTGATGATGATATGGTGAGCCTCGCTCTCCTTGGCCTTTCAAAGAGTTGGAATAGCTACCAAGAATGGAAGGGAGAAACTACCAGATTTGGAACGACTGTGGTTGGATCTCATGCGGGAGGAGATCAGGAGGAGCACTCGAGTTGGTTCTTCATCCAAGGGTGATGATGAAGAAAATCTGGCCTTAGCGAGTAAGGCAAGGAAAGGGAAGGGGAAGGATTCCCATTCCAAATTGAATTCTTCTCAATGAGGGAAGAAGGGTGACAAGTCTAATGTGAGATGCTTTAATTGTCATGAGATGGGACATTATGCGACTAATTTCCCATCAAAGAATTACAAGAAGGGATCCTTGGAAGGATCATAAGGTGAGGCATTAGCCTCTCAGTTTGAAATGGACTTTACCCTCATTGCATGCATGGTGTCATCGATGATGGGTTGTGTCTGGTATCTTGACAGTGGAGCCTCATTCCACATGACCGATGATAAAAGTTTATTCAGTGCCTTGGAGGAGAAAGACCTCAAGATGCGCATCGAGATGGGTGATAAGGAAAGGTATAGTGTTTCAGGAGTGGGCACGATTGCTTTTTAGAGGGAGCATGGAGCTCCTATCACCTTGAAAGATGTGAAATATGTGCTTGGACTGAAAAAGAACTTAGTATCGGTCACGATGTTGGAGGACAAAGGCTACAATGTTGTCTTTACTAAGGGAAATGTTTTTCTTAGACACATCACCACGAGACAGGTGAAACAGATCGGTTCACGAATTAAGAACCTGTATGCTCTTAAGGTTCAAGATGCATGTAAAGCCTAGAGGAGAAAGGAAAATGTTAAAGACTTGGTGGTCGAGAGGGAGAGTAAATTACCTCTCAACATGCAGTCCCAGAAGAAGTCTTAGACAATTGTGGAGGAGCCACAATTGGAGAAGAAGAGAGGAGACCGAGTGAAGAGATCCACTCATGCAGATACCTCCATTAGGGGGGATTTTGATCCAAATTGGCAGAGGGATCACATGCAGCCATACCTCTAGGTGTGAGGTGTCTAATGGCTAGCATAAATTCCTTGAAGTGATCCATAGCTGGCTTCTTAGAATCTAGGTCAAATTTTTGGAGGAAATGGATTGGGTTCCTTGGTAAGGGATGCTATACACCAAGCACAACAACATCATCCTGAGCAAGCCAAGGGGATGTAGGATCTTTTCTTTTTTTTGGTTTCCTTTATTATTTCTAAGGTTGCCTTGATTATTTTCCATCCTTAGGGATCCTTCATATTCTGATGACTAAGAAGAGTCTTATTCAGTAGAGGAGTCTCCCAAGGAAGAGGGTAAGATAGGTGGTGAAAGAGGAGAACCAAAAACTCTAAACATAGTTGGTTGGCTAGACTCACCAGTAGGTATCTCAAATGTAGATAGATTGATGTGAACAATTCAGTTGGTCAAAATGTCATGTAATTTATCATTGAGAGTGGTGGTAGTATGAGGGATGTCTATGTGTGGATCCAGTAATGTGGGTTCTTGCAATTCAAGGTCGAGAGGAGTGACTAAGTGTTGAGATAGTCTTATTTGGATAGAATAAGTTCATTCCTATCTTTCTTGAGTTCAGGAGAGAAGCTCATGAGATCTATGAAGAACTTAATCAATTTTAGTACGTACGTGAGACTTAGTTGGAGTGGTAGGTTCATTATTTGTATGTTCAAGTTGTGGCTTAGAAATAGAAAAATTCTTAGCAAGGGTAGGGTCTGTTTGAATCCTATTGACAATTGTTGGGTGTAGGAATTGCACTTAAGGAAGCTCTTCAACACTTAATTGTCAACCTAGGGGTTTCATAAACTTAGAGGCAAAGCACAGGCAATGCCATAAGTGGTATGAACTTTTCCTATTCCTAATCCAACTTTTTAAATGAAATGTTGTAGAATCAAACAGAAAACAATCTTAAAGACAATCGACACCAAAGCAATTCTAGTGCTGGAATGTAAAAGAATAATTTACGAGGAAATAAAGTAAAGGAACTTTCACACAACTCGAAGCAATCTTAAATTATGAGAGGTGAAATACGATGTTTATCTTTAGTATAGATGGCTAACAATTTAACAAGTGGGCCTTTGCAAGAGCTGTTTCCCAATTGATCTTCCTTCTACAACAAGAAACCTATTCTTGTACTATTGCAATCATATTGCACTAGTGCAGGTACAATAATTATGTGAAAAAGTATATTTTACCTTCTTTACTAAAGACTTCTGTCTTTATGGAGGTGCTCTAAGCCTCAAGTCTTAGAGCACTCTGTTCCTGTGACAAGAGACCAAATCTTGCACTGAGACAGAGCTTCCTTCACCAAAGTTTCCAATTTACTTTCGAAAGAATTAAAAGACATGTTGAAAAGAATTGCAATTGCAATCTAGATTCTAAGATAAATTACATGTGAAAAAGAATGCTTTAATCAATTGAACTTTGCAATGAAAGTAAACTTCATAAAGCAAAAACAATTTGAAATAATAAAGTAGCAGTCAAAGTAATTTGCATTCATCAACTAACTCACGACAATTCACTTATAACATTTATGTTCATTTTTCTTAAGTCATAAACTACAAGTATAAAGTATGGTGTTTGTAATAATGTTCTTTCTTAATTCATGTAAAGATCCTTCAGAAGTATAATTCTTAACATTGAGAATGATTACCTGGATTGACAATACATTTGCTTGTAAGAATAAATGAAATTATAAGCAAGAAAAGGAACATAACACTTGTTGTAAAGTAAAACTAGAGTGCAGGAAATTACATGCACTGGTATAAGAAGAATCTTCTTGCACGACCCGAGTGGAAGAAAACTAAGATAGAAATTGCAAGGAAAGAATTGCAAGAAAGTAATTTGCAAGAAAGAAATAAACTTAATTAAACTTCCAAACTATGGATCCGTTCACGCTTAACTATGTCAAAATGAATTTAGCTCAGAACTCTGAAATAAACATAAGAGCAATCAAAGCCACACAACTGCAAATGAATAAATGTTCACACAAAATTTTTAAATGGTGAAAGCACAAGGGTAAATGAGCTGGGTTGGATGAGCCCTAGCCAAATAGCGTGTTTCCCATTTAGGAAACAAAATGGTTTAGCACTTAATCATGCATGAAATAGAAATTAAACACAACGTGAAGAAAACATGGCACATTCCTTGTATTAACTTTATCAGCAAATATACATGATAGTGTGAGTCCAACCCAGAACCGAGGGCGATACAAAATTACAAAGTAAACAAAATTACAACTTAGGGATTGCTAGCATGGCTCTACCTATGGTCTAAATTATATACAGTCCCTTGGCCTTAGCCATATTCTTCTAATTACAGTCATTTCCTATTCAAGCCTTTTGGTTGAACAGACTAACAAACAACATTGCAAAACTGGATGATGGTTATAATAAGGCATGAAATTTGTTGGTTGTAGACCATATTCTTGGCAAGCATCCCTGACTATATGCTGCCAATGTCCATCCTCAGATAGTCCACAACTGAACTAGGATTTGTGGATCAAAAATGCCCGCATGGAATATCACGGAGATCATGTAGCAACATCATTGGTGGTGCAAGAATCTACATGCACTGATCACACTAAATAATTATTAACACTTAGTTCTGCAATTACTTTTAGGAAGGTTAAACATGAGTTACAAGAGATACTAAAAGGTATGAAATCTATATAAAGTAATTAATAAAGCACTTAATAAATCTTAATTATGAAATATGAAGTATATGTAGGACTAGATGATTATCTTGGACTAGTGCAGGAATGAGAGGTTTAGATAGGGATAAAACAGAGGTTAAGGATTATGGGAATAGGGTAAAAATAGAGAAATTTGAGACACCAACATCCTCCCATCCTAAGCTGTTGTGTGTCCTCACACAACATTTTAAATGGGTGGCCAGCTCTCAATCCTGTACTTCAATACTTATCCCTGCTTTCACTACCTTTGGCTTTTTACCTCGGGCTCCCTTTAGCTAATTAGTCACCTTCTTGAGGCATTTACAGCACTTGGAAGACAATACTTCCATACTTTCACTTGTTGTTTATGCTTCTTGACTTCTGCGAGCATCTCTACCTCACCTTGCTTTTCCCAATTTTGCTCCTTCATGACCTGGTTCAAACCCTCCAGGTCATGAACTTGCTACTCTAATTCCACTATTCAGTTGTTGAGGTAGAGGGTAGAGGGCTCCGTGCTCAGATCCTCTGATGTAAATACCTTCTTTGCAATGGACTCCAAGCAAATCCCATCATTTTCGAGATTAAGGTTGTCCAGCATTTGCATTATGACATCGCCAAAATTTTCCGTGCCCAGGGTTTCGTTATCACCAAGGGTTTTGGTGCCATCCATAGCCTTCGTGCCAAGGGTTTCAGTACCTTGCACACTTAAAACAAAGGGTTTTTAATGCTTTATTCTTCCAATTATTTAGGGGATTCAATACCCTGTTCATTTAAACCAGCAGGGGCTTCAATACCTTGTTCATCAAAAACATTAAGGGTTTCGATGTCCTTTTCATCAAAATTGTCGAGGGTCTCCATGTGCTATGCCTCATCATCCTCGTGGCCCTCTTCATAAAATTATTGTGCACTTGGTGTCATCTTCTTCTTTCTTAATCCATGAACAAGGGTAGACAAAAATATGTCGTCTTCCCTTTCCACGTTTTCTTCATTTACCACGGTGTGGGCCACTACATCTACAAGCACTGAAAGGTTATGGTCTTTAGGCGGAACTTGAGTTGATTCATCAATCAAAATCAGAGAGTTTGACCGATACTGATTCGTCCCTTGAGAGACAGTCTTCTTCCTTGTCAAGGTTTTGATTTTTCTTTTCTTTGCCAAGGGCGATGTGCCTTCGACAGACTTCTTTTCCACTTGCACTGACGTGCTTTTAGCCTTTTTCTTAGCAAGGTATGGTGTATCTACCTTCCTTTCCTTGATTGTATTCGTGTTAGCAGACTTCCCTGCACTCCTCACCTAAAACTCTTTCAGGAATGCCTTCTAGGTCACTCCCTTCTCTTCCAGCACTTTCTTGATGAGGATTGTGATAAGCCATGATGATATAGCTTATATGTGACTTGGCTTACGTTCCCACTCTACACACCTTTCACCATTTTCTCCAGACTTCGGAGTAGGTACTAGTAAGGAAAATTAATAAGTTTCCCCGACTCAAAGTGCAACAACAATCATGTGGTACACAAATGCTAATGTGTAATGTCCCTCGCAGGTCACATATTTCTATAGTATGTACAGGAGGTCTCGCCATTTTCCAAGCATGGCGCTTTGCGGAAGTCCATTCTTCCAGTTAACTTGAAGCTTTTTGTCACTCACAAACCGACGCCATCGTTTCTTTTCAAGTTGCTCCTTTTTGAACCATTGCTCCCCTGTAGTTGGCAAGCCTGTAGCTCACACAATGGACTCCTCCGTGACTTCGAATTCTAATGACCTAACCCTAGCTCAACCTCCTTCAAACGTTTTTGCAAACTCCAACACCACGGCCATGTCGAAGCCATTGAACTTCTACAAAAATGGAAGGAATCCAGATTCTTGCAATAGTGCAAGACTGTTCCGGTATTTCACAATCTGTTCTATCTCCTTCAAGGATAATGGCTCATTCCTTACTAGTGCCATGTTCAAATTTTCCACAATGCCTTGTCTCAACCTCAAAAGGATTTTAGTGAGCGATACCAATAGTTGTTGAGAATTTTATGGCCGAGGTCCATCCATTCTTTGTTTTTTCAGTCCCATCCAACCGATCATGTTTGATGATAAAAGAAAGGCTCCTTGGTCAGATGTATATATGTATCATCCTGCTATGGGTGAGCAATAATGATTGGATGTGGTGGAGGCTTATGTGGCGATGGTGTAATGGTCATAATGATTGGGTTATGAGGTAAGACAGTGATGACCAAGTGATGGGAGATTGGTTTAAAGGGAGGTGAGTTATGATTTTTCGGAAAACCTGTACTATCCCACGGTTTACCTCATAATTCAATTAAGACATATTTCAGTACCCATTAAAAAAATTAAATTTCAGAACCCAATATATCTTGTACTTAAAAAAATTTCCTAAGTCAGTAAATGATAAAACAATGTATCATTTAAAATATATAATGCTATGATCTATTAGTGCAGGAATCTCTCATGTATAGAGTAATAAAATTCCATAAACATTCTTCATAAGACGCTCATGTACTGTGTGAAATTTGTTTTACACTTGTTTCGATAGTTGGTCGTGCTCCTACACTGATTCTACTTGCACTGCGTCATGCTTGCACTGACTGCTTGCACCAGGGATTTTACCAAAATAAAAATTCTGATAGAATACAATTTTGTAGTTGGAAAAAAAAATCCTCAATATACAAGGAAAGTTTTATTCGCCATCCTTTGGTGTTTCATGAGCATGCCTTCTAGATTGACTGCATCAAAATCTGCAATAAATTTATGAGGGAATAAATAAGTGGGGAAGGGGTGATTTTCCGAATGGAAAGGAACATTACTGCAGGGATTCCAAGAACAATATCACCAAGGGGGATAAATGAGAATGGGATGGGGAAAAAATTCAAGGGAAATAGAGGGATTTTACGAGATCGGGTAAGGGTAGTTTTCTTTAGAAGAAAAAGTAAAGTAATTCATTGGGGATTTAGAAAAAGAAAAATAGTGGGAATTATGAAATGGGAAAATAGAAGAAAGGCATAATTTTATCTTCAAGGTTTGCATGCACTAGTGCTAGAAAAAGTAATTGCAGTGGGAATTAAGCGTTTACTTTGGATAAAAATCTCCATGCTAGTTACCCCAAACTTGGGTAAGGGTTGGGTTCCTTGAACCTGCTTCTTCTTGGTGGTAGCCGGCATATCTAAAAATCAAGTAACATTCCCTTTTTATTGAAATTTCTATCATCCTACCAGCATGTTGGTTTTCAAGTTAATCCTTCTGCAATCATGTCAGTCAACTGATTTTCATAATTACAGGAAAAGAAAAAAAGTTGTCATTTTTTCTTTTATTATATTTTTCTTTCTAATGACGAAAAGAAAGAAACAAATCTTCAACAGGTTGGTGTTACAACCTACTAACTCCTTTTCAGATTGTTGTTAGACTTGCTGCATAAAATCTCCTATAGTAAGGGGCTGAAAATATACCTTCAATCTATGCCCATTTACCAGGAACACAAAATTCCATCCATCAATAGTTTTGATCTCTACTGCTCCTTTTTCAAACACTTTGACCACCTCATAGGGTCCCATCCAGCGTGTATGGAATTTTCCTTTAAAATATTTGAATCTAGAATCGTAAAGGAACACCCAATCCCTTGGTTGGAATCGATTCTTCTGGATAGACTTGTCATGCCACTTCTTTCACTGTTGTTGAACCAAGATGTTTTGCTGAACAAAATCCCTTCGGAATTCATCTAACCCATTCAACTGTAGAAGATGTTGTTGTTGTGCTTCAGAGAGATCTAGCCCCAATTGGATTACAGTCCTGAAAGTCTTGATCTGGAAATCTATTGGCAAGAGGACTTGCTTCCCGTACACCAACTCATATGGTGTGTGTCCTGTGTCGTTCCTCCAAGTGGTTCGGTATGCCCACAATGCTTCCAGTAATTTGTCAGCCCAATCCTTTCTGTGAATATTTACTGTCTTTGTGAGGATGGACTCAATCACCTTGTTTGTGGATTCCACCTGACCATTTTCTTGCAGGCGATACGGTGTAGATTTCATGTGTTGTATTTTGTACTGCTCCATCACACCCTGTACCAGATTAGAAATAAACTGCAGTTCATTGTCAGAAACAATTTCTCTAGGCACAACATATCTAGTAAATATTTCAGTAAAAATAAAATCAACAACAACTCTTTCAGTAGCAAAAGAAACAACTTTAGCTTCTACCCATTCTGTAACGAAATCTGTACAAACCAAAATATGCTTTTTATTTCATGATGTTGGATTTATTGGTCCTACAAAATCAATGGACCATTTTTCAAAAGGCTCAATCATAACCTGAGGACATAAAGGCATTTCATTGGTTTGATTAGGTTGGCCAATTCGCCGACAACTGTCACATCGCTTAACGTACTGTTTGGCATCCTTAAACAAGGAGGGCCAAAAATAGCCAGCTCGTAACACTTTGTATGCAGTCCGCTTATTGACAAAGTGACCCCCACAAGGTTCATCATGGGAATATTTTAAAATATCAAACACTTCTTCCTCTCTTACACATCTATGGATAATGAGATTTGCTCCAGTGTAAAAGAGGTCTCCTTGAATCCAGGAATATGCAATGCTTTTCTGTATGATATTTTGCTTTTCACGAGCGGATAAGTGAGGTGGTAATTTTACATTGACTAAATAGTTATCTATGTCAGCAAACCATGGGGATTTTTTTGACACAACAAAAAGATGTTCATCAGGAAAATCATCATCAAAAGGAATTGCTTCACTAGGATTATTTAGTATTGAAAGATAATCTGCTACTACATTAGATTTTCCTGGTCTATCAATAATGGTAATATTAAATTATTGTAACAATAATAACCACCTAGTCACTCTACTACTAGTTAATGGTTTATTCATCAAATATCTTATTGCAAAATGGTCAGTATGCACAAAGACTTCAAATCCTACAATATAATGTATGAATTTATTAATGGAAAAAATTACAGGTAAAAACTCTTTCTCAGTAATCGTATAATTTAGTTCAGTGGGTGACAAGTTTTTACTAATGAAATAAATAGCATAAGGTTGTTTGTCTTCTTCTTGGCCTAAATCTGCACCAATAGTAGTATGTGAGGCATCAGAGGAAATATGAAATGGCAGGGACCAGTTTGGTCCTCTCAAAACTGGGGCCTAGTTTTTCCTTCAATGTCTCAAAGGACTGTTGGCAAGTTTTGGACTAAAAAAACTCATTATCTTTAGCCAAAAGTCAAAAAAGGGGGGTAGCTATCCTTGATAAATTCTCAATGATTCTCTTATAGTAGCTTGCATGTATTAGAAAACTTCTCACTTCCCTTTGAGTTTTGGGTATAGGAAGACTCAAAATAATTTCTATTTTTGCAGGGTCAACCTGGATACCTTTTTTCATAAATAAGATGGCCAAGAACCACCCCTGCCTTACACATTAATCTACATTTTTTATCGCTCAAGGTGAGATGAGCTTCTTCGCAGTGAAGAAGATCTTTTTTCTAGAACCTTGAGGGCTTCCTGAAATGAATCACCAAACACAGAAAAGTCATCCATATATATTTCCACACACTCAAGGTCAGCAAAAATGGCCAAGACCGCCCTTTGAAAGGTAGACAGGGCATTACATAGCCCAAAGGTAAGCACTCGATAAGCAAATGTACCCCATGGACATGTAAAAGTGGTTTTGTCTTTATCCTCGGGTGCAATCTGTATCTAGTTATACCCACTAACTCCATCTAGAATAGAAAAGTACTTCTTACCAGCAAGGGTATCAAGTACCCGATCGATGAAAGGAAGGGGGAAGTAATCTTTGAGAGTGGCTTTGTTCAATACTCTGTAGTCAATAAAAATGCACCATCTCCCATGTTTTTCCAGGACTAAGACCAATGTAGAGACCCACTGGCTGTCAGAAATAGGATAGATAAAATTAGCATCGAAGAGCTTTTGCAATTCTTCCTTTACAACATCTCTTAGAGCTGGGTTCATTCACCTTTCGAGTTGTTGGACAGGTCGAGCTCCATCCTAAATATAGATATGGTGGGTACAAGTTTCATGAGGGATGCCTTTCATATCTTCATAGCCCCATGCAAAGGCATCAAGATGGTTTCACAACAAATTCACAAGATGCTCTTGCTCGGAAGAATCCAAGTCTGAACTAATATGCAAGGATTTACCTAGACTAATCTAAAAAAGAGTGGTATCATGCTTAAGTATACAAAGGTGTCGCTAGAGATGGTGGCAAGGGAGGTAGAGAGTCATATACTTCTTGAAAATATAGACTAAAAATCTGACTCAATGACTCAAAATTGGGCATGGTGTCTAAATTGTTCAGGAAGTCTTGAATCTCACCCTCCTACGAGAACTCAACATTCTGATGTATCAAGGAAATAGGAAAAGTCTCCTCATCACTATTGTAGTCTAAACATAAAGTGTCTCGGAGCTCTTGAATGGATCTAGCGGGTGGATACAATGGAATCTCCATGGGAAATATACATGTCACCATAATGACATTCGATATAAGCATCGGTTGTAGCAAGCCATGGTCATTTTATGATCAAGGGATGTCCTCCCACAGGATTCTTTGGCTGAAGTACAATGAAGTCTGTAGGATATTACCAAGAGTCTAGAGAAATGACCACATCATCCAACACCCCTTCTGGCTTGATTTTAGATATGTCTAATAGTTTAAGCACAATAGGAGTAGGACGAATATGGACCAATTGAAGTTGATCCATGGTTTGCTTGGTCATAACATTAATGGCTACTCCTAGGTCTATAAGTACATTGGAGACAAGGACATCACCTATATGAATAGAGACAACAAGGTTTTCAGGGTCGGTATATTTCTCCATGTGCATACACCACGTCATTAACTTTGTTGCTCTACCAAGAAATTGAATGGTTTGAGGTCCTAATATTATCCTTCGTGTCTTCTTGAGACAGAGTTCCCTAATTATTTTTATGCAAATGGGGATCTCTTTAATAGCTTGGAGCAAAGGCACCTTTATGAAAAGGTTCCTAAGCTCAGAAGCCAGGCTAGTCTTAGGAATAGGGCCTTTCTTCTCCACAACTAACCTCTATGGATAGGGAGGTCAGGGGGAAGAAGATGGAAAAGGCTCAGAAGGTACAAGGATATTCTGGATGGTGTCATATTTTCTAGAATGGTTAGGAGTTTCCTCCTCACCTTTCTCGTTGATAATCACCATAGGCTTCTTTTGATTTTCTAAGGTTACTATCTTCCCCGATCTCAATTGGAGGTCACTGACTCCAACTGGCACGGAATGATATCCTAATGAGGAAACAGGGGTCATAGAATGGATCATCTGTACCACTTTGTTATTGGGGTTAGGTAAAGGTTTGGAAGGTAGCTAAGAAGGTCGAAATGGTGGAGGTAAAGGCAATCGTGGCATTCGCTGGCTCAGCTGAGGTAATGATGGTTGTGGCATTGGGTAAGGTGAATATGTAGAAGGGTATTACTGCATAGGTACAGGATAGGAATGGTGTGAATGATATGAATGGTTTGGCCCTCTCCATCCTTGTTGCCAAGATTGGGAGGGTTCCCATAATGATATTGGTTCCCATGTTGCCAATGTTGAGATTGACTATTGTTAGGATAGGAATATGAATGTGCATTATAACCAAAAAAATGCGGTGGAGGTTTAGGAGCCATACCTGCACTTACCTGAGGCCAGTTTCTTCGTGCTCCCATAGCATCAGTGATTCGGCTCCAATTTGTCCTCCTTCAAGTACAGCTTTCAGCCCAGGTATGGAGGGACATTTTTTCGTGGCATGGTTCTCTATACAAATTTCACATTTATTGGTTTCTTTAATATTCAGAGGACATTCTCTTAAAATATGCACTTTCTTATACATTTTGGACAAAAATAGACAATCACTCTTGTTCCTCTACAAGTTTTTGTTGAAACTTCAAAGAGTCTATTTGTTTACTAACTATATTCATTATTTCAATTTTCATATTATACATTTTGCTTTCTAATCCAATAATCATAGCATCAGTAGATTCAGTTTTCTTATTTCTATTTTGAATTCCTTTAGCAGATCTATATTGGTTCCTCGAGAATTTCTTGCACAAGTCACAAATTTGATCAAAATATTTTTGAACAATATCCCCTTATCCTAGCAGATTTAGATTATTCCTAACATTGTCAGCAAGCCCGCATAAGAACAAGGTTCTAATGGTACTTAGATCAAATTTGTGCTTTGACCCTTAGAGGATGTATAGGAATCTCTCCAAGTGGTCCTCTAGAGTCTTACTATCATTTTGCACAATAGTAAAAATTTCATCTTGAAAATCTCTAGTCTTATAATATTCCTGATATTTTGACAAGAACATTCTCTTCATTTGTTCCCAAGAAGATATAGTGTTTCCTCCTAGTCCCATGAATGAGCGGAGTGCTACGTCATTGAGAGTTGTAGGAAACAACTTTAACTTCTAGGCATCAGATGAATAATCATAACTTTTACACAAAATATCAAACTCAAATAGGAAAGAGTTTGGATCTTCATGTACCTTACCATAGAAATGAGAAGAGCTGATGGTGAAATATTTTTCATTTGTACTTGTGTATTAAGATCCACAATTGGGAATCCAAAAGTGGATTGTTCCTCATTTACCTAATTTTCACTAGTTCTTTTTGCATGGTCTTCCTGATCTTCCATTGTTGTTTTTCCAAGCGAACCACTCTCAATAGGCTGAGAAGGCTAACTATGGATTCTAATAGTCTCCTTCTTCGCCTTTGTGGGTTGTGTCACACCTAGACCACTGCTACTAGAGCCCAAGTGGATTGTTCCTGCATGATGAGTCTGAGTTTGTTTGGACTTTTTTCCTGCAAAAGAAGGCCCAATATGAGATTTTTTTCATATTTATCAGTATTTCTTTGGCCCCTAGTGGGCTTCAGATCCCTACCTCTTTTAGACATTCATTTAAAAAAATGACAAAACAAAATTCTAATAAAAATGTTGCAATTTAAAAATAGTTGGACACCTATAAATTCCTTCAAGCAAATAGAACACACTACAGAAAAAAATAATAGCAAACTTACCCCTATTGCAAAAAACGAAAAAATTCTTACCAATTCAAATCGCCTCCCCAACAATGGCGACAAAATGTTGGGTGTAAGAATTGCACTTAAGCAAACTCCTCAACACTTAATTGTCAACCCATGGGTTTCGTAAACTTAGAGACGAAGCACAGGAAATGCTAGAAGTGGTATGAACTTTTCCTATTCCTAATCCTACTTCTTAAATGAAATGTTGCAGAATTAGACAGAAAACAATCTTAAAGACCATCAACACCAAAGCAATTCTAGTGCTGGAATCTAATAGAATAATTTGCGAGGAAATCAACTAAAGGAACTTTCACACAACTGGAAGCAATCTTAAATGTTGAAATGAAATACTATGTTTATCTTCAGTATAGATGGCTAACAGTTTAACAAGTGGGCCCTTGCAAGATCTATTTCCCAATTGATCTTCCTTCTACACCAAGCAACTTGCATTAGTACAGGTACAATACTTATGTGAAAACGTATATTTTACCTTCTTTACTGAAGACTTATGTCTTTATGGAGGTGCTCTAAGCCTTAAGTCTTAGAGCACTCTATTCTTGTGGCAAGAGACCAGCTCTTGCACTGAGACAGAGCTTCCTTCACCAAAGTTTCCAATTTACTTTCGAAAGAATTAAAAGACATGTTGAAAAGAATTGCAATTACAAGATAGATTCTGAGATAAATTACATGTGAAAAAGAATTCTTTAATCAACTGAACTTTGCAATGAAAGTAAACTTCATAAAGCAAAAACAATTTGAAATAATAAAGCAGTAGTCAAATTAATTTGCATGCATCAACTAACTTTCGACAATTCACTTATAACATTTTTGTTCCTTTTTCTTAAGTCATAAACTACAAGTATAAAGTATGGTGTTTGTAATAATGTTCTTTCTTAATTCATGTAAAGATCCTTTAGAAGTATAATTCTTAACATTGATTTACTTGAATTGACAATACGTTTGCTTGTAGGAATAAATGAAATTATAAGCAGGAAAAGGAACATAACAGTTGTTGTAAAGTAAAACCAGAGTGCAGGAAATTACATGCACTGGTACAGGAAGAATCTTCTTGCATGACCCAAGGGGAAGCAAACTAAGACAGAAATTGCAGGGAAAGAATTGCATGAAGGAAATTGCAAGAAAGAAATTTGCAGGAAAGAAATTGCAAGAAAGAAATAAACTTAATAAAACTTCCAAATTACTGATCCATTCATGATTGACTATGAAATGAATTTAACTCAGAACTCTGAAATAAACATAAGAGCAATCAAATCCATGCAACTGCAAGTGAATAAATGTTCACACAGATTTTTTAAATGGCGAAAGCATAAGGGTAAACGAGTTGGGTTGGTTGGGCCCTAGCCAACCGACTCATTTCCAGTTTAGGAAACGAAATGATTCTGCACTTAATCAAACATGAAATAGAAATTAAACACAGTGTGAAGAAAACATGGCGCGTTCCTTGTATTAACTTGATCAGCAAATATACATGATAGTAAGAGTCTAACGCAGAACTGAGCGCAATACAAAATTACAAAGTAAATGAAATTACAACTTAGAGATCGCTACCTTGGCTCTACCTATAGTCTACATTATATACAGTCTCTCGGCCTTAGCCATATTCTGCTAATTACAGTCATTTCCTATTCAAGCCTTTCAGTTGAATGGACTAACAAAAAACATTGCAAAATCGGTTGATGGTTATAATAAGGCACGAACTTTGTTGGTCATAGACCATATTCTTGACAAGCATCCTTGATTATACACCACCAATGTCCATCCTCAAATAGTCCACAACTAAACTAGGAGTCTTGGATAAAAAACTCCTACATGGAATATCACGGAGATCATGGAGCAGTATCATTGGTAGTGATCATGCTAAATAATGATTAAAACTTAGTTCTTCAATTACTTTTAGGAAGGTTAAACATAAGTTACAAGAGATACTAAAAGGTATGAAATCTATATAAAGTAATTAATAAAGCACTTAATAAATCTTAATTATGAAATACGAAGTATATTTAGGAATAAATTATTATCTTGGACTAGTGCAGGAATGAGAGGGTTAAATAGGGATAAAACAAAGGTTAAGTCTTATGGGAATAGGGTAGAAATAGAGCAATTTGGGACACCAACAACAGTAGGTTACATAATGGTTTTCGTTTATGACTACCTTTTTCCATTTACAGCCAGTTGTTCCCTCCTTCTAGCGCCATTTTGTTGACACAAGGTTAGTGCACCCTAGTCAACAAGGAAGAAACAATCTAGATATGAGCTCTTTAAATAGCCCTAGATGTTTGGTATGGTCATTCTCGACAAGTTTTAAGGGTCTGTTAGCCTTTAGATTCCTCCTCTTGTGAAGAGGAACACTGGGGGAAAACTAGTCCTAACCTATACTACCTATGTAGAACTAAAACTAATGTTAGATTTTCCTAAAACTAAACTATATTTTAAATAATAAAATAAAATTTATAGGTTAATAAGTACTAGAAGTATAGAAAATCTAAACTATTAATTATACAATAAAAATATCATTCAAATAATTTTTTACAAAAATCATATAATCATTAGCAAAAGAATCCATCAAGATTGTTCAAATAATAACAAAAATAATGATATAAAAGAGTAAAGACTAGAATTGAATGTAACTAAAAAAAAAAGGTGTAATATAATATCTACAGAGATAGTAAGAATATATTTCATAATTTTAATTTACAAATGAAATTATAAATTAAAATTAAAACCAAAGAGAAATCCTTAATGCAAATGAAAAGATAGACAACTGTTAAAATGCAAATCTCTTACCTTTTGAGCAAATGCAAGTCAATTTGTCTTTGTTCTTATGATTAGCATCAAGAATCAATGCAAATGAGTTTAATTAATGCACTCTACTTCCTATTACTCAGCCAAGATATAGAGGGTTACTGTAACGATCTCATAAAATGGATAATCATCATATTACTTGTTTATGAATTAAACCAATAATAAAATAATGAAAATGAACGTATAGACTTAGAAATTACTCTAGCATAAACATTATTTCAATTCGTATGAGAAATATGACATTATCTAAGTTCTCAATTTCTGGAATAAAACTACAGGAACCTAGATCATATGTATGCCCAAACCAACTATCGATCTCAGGACATAAGTCACTAGAGAGAAATATTGATTGAATATAAACTTATACAAATCAAATCAATGTGAAAATGAAAAAAAATGCAATACAAATTGCTAATCATTTACAAAATAAAATCACAAAAATAGTATAATGTTGTTTTTTCTATTCCAAGAAATCAAATTATAGAAAAGGCAGAAGCTGATAAATACCAATGACTATGGAACAACTGAAGACACAATAAGTAGTTCATTGAATAAAACCATGTCTTAAAACTCAGAGTGTAATTTAAAAATATTCCACAGCCACATCAAGTTTAAAGAGCACTTATTTTCTCCAAAACTTTCCCTCTCCAGTACTATAGGTACCCCCTTCCCCATACTATAAACAAATATATAGTTTATATACATGTCGAGACACCTCATTATATCCAAAAAATTAATCCTAAGAAGTCTCAAACTTTTTGTTACAAAATAATTCAATTTTTTTTCTTGGCCTCTTGGGTGAATTATAAAAAGTAAAAGAAGAATACAAATGACGGACAGGGCATCCATGCAGAACTTGCAATAGGTACACGAAAATCGAGCATATCCTTCTTCATAGGATCGAAAGTCAACATTGAACAAACATGAAGCACCTTTGAAACAAAAAAGCCATAATCAAACAATGTATTGAAAACAAGATAGGGTTGTTACATATTCAAGGATTATGTAGCAATTCCTTTTTAAATTTAGTAAAATACATCAAATAGACAACACCTCAAAAACTTAAAAAATTATGATCATTGATAACAACAAAATCATTACTTATTATGACCGAAGTCATCTATATCATAAGATATAACTACTTTGACCTTCAATGACTTGATGATAATATGTGTATCTTTAGCCTATGATTTATTTTCAATGCTGGGGGATTTTTGTTCCCTATGTGTTTCTCTAGCTTGACACGAAGCTCTAAGTTGTTTATTTTCTTGCAATAACTGATTAATACGACCATTCAAGTGAGGTCTAGTAAATAGGAATTGTTGATTCCATTATAGATCCAACAAAACAAGGTTATAATTAGAAGGACTGTGAAGAATCTTCTTGGTGTTTCTATTGACATCGGGTACAAATTTACTGCGATCTAAAAAATATTCAAGCTGAAATTTCGTTTTCATTGATGAAGCCTCAAGTGAAGCTTCCAAATCGATAAACATTTCCTTTGCAAGAGCATTTGTATGCTTGTTTTTTGCTTGCTCGAGCGATTTTCTTTTGAATTTTTTTTCATATTAACCTTAGATTAAGGATTTTGTCCAACTTGATTGATCTCTTCTTCATATGCAGGTTTTGTAGGTATAGGTTCAGGCTAAATAATTACCTTAGAGGGCTTCGCTTCTTTTTTATCCCTAAATTCTTATTTGAATTCCATATGACAAACAGTGGTACCCTTAGCCTTGCTTCTAGTTAATCGGACAAGACTAGGTACGAGGGTTTCATCGCTACTTCATCTGAAATGGAAGGGTTTAATTCATGAAACTATTCTTCATAATCATTCTATAATAAATGATGAGATGGTGACTGAACAAAATTGTCCAAAGGAGGTTAGGTACCTGGGGTTTTAGAGTCTTTAAGAAGTTGGGGTTTATTGAAACCATTTTGATTTAAGAAATAATCCCATTCATCCCTTGCCTTTGTCGAATGGTGTCTAACCGGAATATAGATGAGATTGTGATGAAAGAGTGATCTTTCAAAGTTTTGGCAGCATGACTGGTATGTGTGGGATATTTTTGTTAGGATTTTATACAAATAAAAGGGAAAATTTATTTTATGGCCGAGAAACGACATTACCAACCTTATATGATAATTGAAACAAGAATGTATTGCCCTTCACAAGTAACATACTTACGCAAAAAAAGCACTAATTTATGCCATTTCGGTTCCAGAAAGGAAATTGGCATACTTTTCACATGATAAAAATAGTCTTTACTGAAAAGAAGTTTCTTCCATGGGATGTCACATACTTCACAAATTTTGGACCATTTCTCTCCCTCAACAGGGAGATGGGCAGCCTCTACAATGAAATCAATGTCTACAACAAACTCTAGATCACCCACTTGGGTTGTTTTCCCTTCCAAAGAAGAGGCAAAAGCCTTGACTACCCTTTTACTATAACTCTAAAAAAATTGAAGGAAATCCCACCAGTCGACTTAACGAAACAAGTTTGCACTTTCATCATATGCTTCTACCATCTTAGACCTAATGGCTTGTGACCAGATAAGGGCCAAGGCATGCCTTGGCTAGAATCCAAGAGGGTCTTAGCTAAGAATCAAGGTGAAACAAAGAGGGTTAACACAACAAGCGAGTGAACATACCCTAGCTCGCAGAGGAGTATGAGAAGTATGAGGGAAACAATTAAACGACCAAGAGTTGGTATACACAAAACTCTAAGAGATAATCTCAGACATCGACAAGTAGGAGGATAATATAGAGAAAATAATGGTTATAAGGTACAAGCATCTATGAGCAATATATTAGAAATAGTTGATGCAAATTGGGACTAACATCCCTGACGAGAATGTCGAATCACCCATAAAACCTTGATACATATTTCAAAACAATAACCCTTAGCCCGAGAACCATCATTTCTCATAATTGCAAATCTAGAAAGAAATATCTTCATATACATGAACGCACTGTGATAATCATACATCGATCATCTAACCCATAATATATTAAACCAAGTTTCATATGGTAAAGTCATAGTATGGTTCTTATATAAAATAAATCATTCGTAAGAGTAGTCTAGCGGAAATTTAACACAGAGTTTATAATCCATAAAATGATAACCATGTATTAACCTAGACACATGTAGATGTTAAGGCTTATACATAGTTTGATCAAACATATGAATTGAAGTGTTAAAAATAAATTATAATATGCAAATTAAAATAAGATAGGGCTGCTACATAATCAAGTATTATGTAGCGGCGCTTTTCACTTCAAGATTCATATGTTGTATAAAGTCAAAGCCAGTAAAAAACTTATGGAAATAGAAGAAAGAGATAATATTTATATTACTACTAAATGAGAGAGAGGTTCATCAAGCAAACACTAAAAGAAAATCTTACAAATGAATTAAAGTCCAACAACACTTGTTGGAGCAACCAAGGATATGTCATATCGTCATTGAGAAAAAGAAAGTTGTACATTAAGACCAATGTAGTTAAATAAAATCAAAGCCAAATGTGAAAGATGAAAACCCAAAGATAAATTTAAGGAGGGGCCCATATTGTTTTCGAAAAAAAAAGAAGTTGATTAGGATGCCAACAAGACCATGTTCAATCATTTTATTACTGTATATTGAGGATAAGAATAATAAGAAATACATAAACATGTTTCCAACTTATGACTTACATGATTTTCTGAAAATATAGCTCGCCTTCATATCTATTGACATAATATAAATTATTGTTTTTAAATGATAGTTTAAATATATGTAATGGATAACCATCAAGTACTTTACCTAGGAGTGCTTACATACTTTCAATAAGCAAAATATACATGTTTCACATCTTCTACATTTTTTGTCGAAACCTAGAGAATTACTTTAATACACACTAGTTTTATGCTTTTATTTTCAATGTTACTTTAATACACCTTGGATTTGTTTTATATGTGTGTATATGGTCGTGCTTTGTTGTTTCTATATATGTACAATAATATATATCTTTATTGATTTTAATAAATTTTGGTGATAAATAGCTGGAAGGATTTTATCAAACCATGTTTTTACCAAATTCAATGCTTATAAGCATTTGCTCTATGAGAATATACGAATAGAGGAAACCATAACATAATCCTATAACATGATGTTAAGAGATGCAATGTCTATTATTCAATGCTTATAAGCATTTGCTCTATGAGAATTTAATAATAGAGGAAACCATATCATAATCCTATAACATGATGTTAAGAGATGCAATGTCTATTTTTTTTATAAATTTAGCTTTTTAATTTTTAAAAGGTTCAAATACTATGGCTTCAATCTTTATTAATATTAGTGTATCCCATGATCCAAAGCAATGCTAAAATAGGTACTATCAAATGTATTCATTATCTTTAGATCCAATGGTGTATATTAAATTATGTAAATAGTAGGATAAACTATATTAATTAATCTATTTTTGAGTTATTATTGATAACATTCAATATTTACTTTATTGGTCATCTTATATGTCCCATCAAATGCCTTTAGTCATATTTCATATATATAAATGCTATTGTATGTTTGGGTCAAAGACATTTGATGTAGGGGTTATGGAGATTTTATTATGAGTGTTCCATGCAATTTCAAACCAAGATTCAGGATTCAATAAGTCATTTGTGTATTATGGTCATATTTTTTTCTTATGATAAATACGTAATTTTTTTTAACATAACTATGTTTTTGAAGAGTGATTTTTTAATTAATCTTTTATTGGTGAGAATTAATTTATTATCAAAACATCATTCTTGAAAGGAAAAAAATTAAACAAAATATTCATTGATGAGAATATAAAGACCAAAAACCTCAAAAAAAAAATATGCCAGGTAAAGAGGAATCCAAATTCCAACCCTAGTTCCAATGGCTACAACCAAAAAGAATGGTGTAGTATAAAAAGACTGAAAATAATGGACATTCCAGCCATTTTTTGAAATCCTAATTAAAGCTATCAAACTTGCTTTAGAGATTTTTTTATCATGCTGAATCTATTTTCCACCATCAAAAAATGATTCAAACACTAACACAAAAACCAAAAAAAAAAAAAAATCACCAGATTCTAACCAAAAATAGCTATCCAAATGAAATTGTCACCTTTGTAAACAACCCAAAAAGAATTACCTTTCTGCAGCAACAAAACATGGCCTGTTTTTGAGAAACGAAACAAAATACTAGTGTTGTACAATTTGTGACACATGGTCTGGAGTCTGGGCGAACATATATATAAAAGCATCGTGGAATAAGTTTTGTTACACCTGCGCGAGAGCTCCGGCACCCAAACGTGTTTGGCCTGCAATGAGTCCAAACAACCGCACACTGCTAGGATTAGGATTTCGCATATGGTGATGGATTGAAAAAGGCAATTTTTATTTCCACTCTTATTGAAATATAAATGCGGTCTGACATGCGAGCTAAATAAGAGTTGCCTTGTATTTACATTTCTCTCAAAATTAACTTTGACATATTAGCAGCAAATCACCTCCTATTCCCCTTGCATATCAGACCTCATTTATATTTCAATAAAGATGAAAATAAAAATTGCGCTGAAAAATGGCAAACTCGAAATTTTGTAATATTCGCAGAGAATGAGTTATGTTGGAAATGAATCGGAAGAAAAAACTGGATAATGGTGGAACAGTCGTCCACTGTGCGCTTGCACATGTTCCTGCCATTGAGGCAGCGCAACACCGCTGGATGAGTGGGGCCACTGCCACATCGAATCGTTTAGGATATATCATCTTCTTATCCAAGACCCATAACTGGTTGGGAGTTTGACTCGGATCTATTGAACAATCTACGCTACCATATCTTTACATATAGTTTATTAATGAGTTGTTTTTAGTGTAATTTTTAGAAGTTTTTTTTTAGATTTTTCATGTTTAATTTTTCTAAAATTCGCAGAAATTTATTGAAATCACAAGTTTGATGAGTAACATATATTTAAATATCCTAGAGTTTTTCAGGACACTAAAATCATATATAAAGTCAAAAAAACCAATTTAAATAACACAAATTAAGATTTCACCTTAATATTTTTTACCAAATTTTATCTATTAATAATAAAATTACATTTCCTCAAATTTTATATTTCTAATATCAATCCAATACAACTTGCCACGAATGAAAAAGTGATCACTTAAATAATATAATAATAAGAAGATAAAAATTCTCAATCTATATCTTAAAATAAATAAATAAACACATTTAGTCAATATTGTTTTCCAGGAAAAATTATAATATTAAAAGTAAATTTAACATTGCTTCTTGCTTTTGATTTATCACATATAATACCACACAAAAGTTAATGTTCGTGCATATCTTTTTTGTTATCTTTCCCTATCCTTTTAGAACTCTCTTAGGTTAGAAATATCCTTGTCGGCTTTGGTCCCTGCTTCCATAAGAGTCATCAAAATTATTTTGGATTCACTAAAATCACTCACTTAAAATGGAATGTCTTACTTTATTTGTTATAAATTTTGGAGTATATATATATTTTTTAATTTGTTTGTTTGATTAGTTTACAATTTGGTTAAAATTTCAAAATTTTTGAGTTGTGAATTTTTTATCATCTGAATTTTTTAAAAAGTTGAATACATTTATTATGTACGGTCCAAAACCAATTTTAAATAACAAAAATAGAAATTTAACCAAAAAATTCACTAAACCAAATATATTCAAATTAAATATAATTCGCCAAATAAAATTAAAATATAAACAATTCTTAAATACCTTTTACTAATTTTTTTCATGCTCTTTTACTGTCTCTTGCTATAACTCCCCTTGCTGGGAATATCCTTTACAACTATGGTCCTACTTTTCATCAAATTCATGAAATCACTTCCAACCAAATGGAATGGAGACGTAGAAACGTAGAAATTACGACTGCTGGTTTAAAATAGCCCCCACTTATGTTGGGGATACATAACCAAATAAACCCTAAAAAGACAAATATTTTAAAAGTTAAATTTTATAAATCATTGTAAATAAATATTAAGAAATAAATAGTCAATTTTAATTATTAATTACAAACCATTCTAAGTAAACAAATAAATAAAATGTGATAAAATTTGCCATGCCTTATATCTTTATTAATTTTTATCTTTATTAATGAAAATTAGAATCTTGGAGATCCTCGTTCAAGTAGTTAACTCCTCGATTTCTAAACATGAAAAGAATTCTCAAGGGGCAACCCTCCAAAAAAAAAATTGACATTGCCCTTAACCGTTTAAAAGAAGTAAAAAATAATTGGGATAGGGAAATAAAAGTAGAAATTCATCAAAACTAAATAAGATAGAGATACCCGTTGTTAGCCTCATATGAGGAGGAGTAATGCTCATAAAAGAACATTAACATATAGTTAAAGGATTAAGAAAAAAATGGGTTGAATTTGTTGAAATCCATAGCACAAGGTGAGAAGAAGAAACAACAAAACAAGAACAATTGATGAAGTTAGAAAAGAAGGTGAATAGATTGGAAATTGGAAAGATTTAATTGAGACTATGGGTGGATTCTTCCCTTAGTTGTATACCCCCTTCTCCTCACTATAACATGCTTCTATCGGAAAAAATCATCATGTTCCAAAAAAAAACCATCATTACTAAAAAACCCTTTGATATAAGTTCCCCATAAAACTTTTTGAATGCATATTATGCTTGCACAAATGAAGAGAAAAATCCATTATGTGAATTATATCAGCACAATTTTTTGTTGTTTCATAATTGTGTGGAACCCAAATCATTTCATTGGGGACATTAATTCAGATCTTTTGTATAATATCTTCATAATCAGATTGATTGGGGATATGCTAATAACATTACAGAAAATAACTTCAATAGTAATTTATGGGTCAGGGGAGAGTACCACTAGCTTCTCTAGGTCATAAGTATACATAAGCAATGGATGGCCTCTCCCCTGCATGTAGCATTTTTGAATAAGAATAGACAAGTAGTTATTGTACATTACAAAGTCAGATTGAGATTTTAGAGATGGTAGCTATGGTAGGATGCATTGATGGGTGAAAGAAAGCCACCAAAGATATCCAAAGAAGAGGCTCTTTCAATCCTAGCAACTTGAAAATATCATTGGAATAGGTACATAAATATATTTTCTACATAAAGGAATGTGGAGACAAAAAGATAGGGTTGAACTTCTGTTATCCAAATATCTAGTTACCCATCATGGAATACAGGAAAATCTACAAATGAGGATAATACAGGGAAATTCAAGAATTATGAGGATATTTTCATATGAATGAGACAGGATAGTTAGACTACAACCTTAGCAGCCTAATTGGGTGCCTCACTCTCTCAAACAGAATGATTTTTAGTTTCATGGGGACATGTAATGACAGTTGGGGGAGACAGAAATGATGGGCCTTTGAATTATTCTCAAATTACTTGTTAAAAAATGGAAGGTTTGTTCATTTAATTATCAATCTAGAATTTGTACTGAACTTATAAACTATCATGCACCAAATATGCTTAGTACAACTAAATGTTTTTGTAAATGAAATTTTAGTAATATATGTATTTGTCATAGTTCAAGATTTATAATGCATCATTAATTCACCAACTAATTCAACACCAAGCTCACAATGCAATCCACACTTTGCAAAAATGTAAATTCTAATCTCAATTGCATAAAATTAAATTCACTCTTAGGAGGAAGTAAATAACACAAAAGTGAGAAGGTGACTTTCTGAAGTAATACAATAATCCTATAGGTTGTAATACATTTACAATTGCAGAAACAATGAGATTCAATGAAATTTAAACTTGTTGAAATAATCCATGCTTGCAAAAGAAAAAAATATATAATTTAGTTGTTGAACAAAACCATTAAAAAAATTAACTAGATCGTGGAAATAGAGTGTTGAAAGTTAATATCGAATTGCAAAAATATAAACTCGTGAGTTACAAAAAAATAAAGAGAACATAATCATGATGAAAATAGAATTGCAACATGTAATAGAATATAATGTTTAGGAATTGCCGCAACATAAACAAAATGGAATTGCATCAATGTGAACTATTTGAATTGCAACAATGTAAGTTAATCAAATTGCAACAACATGAATTAATTGAATTGCAACAACATAAAAATAAAACTTAAGGAATAATGTAAACCACAACTATCTACTAATATCAACAGTACCTGACTAAGGAGGTCATACTACATCCTTAAACTGGAACAGGGTTAAGAAGGAAAGTATTTTCTAATGTGTTGCATACCATTCAAGAAGACAACCAAATTTAAATTATAATAGGAATGAAGTTACAACACACTATCTTAATAGTTCAACATAATCTCTAATATGTGTCTATCTATCATAAATTCTTATTGTTCTCTCCCTTTTATACATAACATAATATGTCTAATTAAAGTTATTAAAAAGGATGGACATCCATGAGAATCAGGGTGTTCCATATTGATACATTATTTTCCCATAGATAGCAAGAATTTAGATAAATTGACTTAATTAAATTTACAACAGGTGGTAAGTGAGTCATATTTTTGTTTCGATCACCTACTTGATTCTTGTCACTTTCCTTCATGATAAGACTAAATTTTATGTGTCTGGTTGATCCGAAGGTAACAATTATTCATTTCATTGTCAATTTGGCGCAATTGTAGCAATATCATATCCTGGAGTTGTAGGAATGTTGATATGGAGTTGCAACATTGGGATATTATGGAGTTATAAGCACATATACAAATGCGATTTGCAACAATAGACCAGAGGAGGAGTTGCAACCACAAACACAAGTGGGAGTTGCAACAATGGGTTAGAGAAGGAGTTGCAACAATGGGCCACAGTAGGAATTGTAGAAACAAGATGAACGAGAGTTGCAACATTGAATGTGAGTTGATTTTTTTACCACATCACATCTAGAGTTGTAGTAACATGAGTTGCAACAACCACTAATGAGTGCACATGTGCTCTTATTCCCTATGGCCAGTACAAAAAGATAAGAGTTTGCTAATAATACATAATAATAAGCATAACAATGGCTTATTGAGGTGATAATCATTCCTTTGTCAAAAGCATGTTTTTGTGAATAGGAAGTTAGAAAATAGGGTCCAATAAAGAAAAAGGAGAGGTGAAAAGGTGTTATATGGTGTAAGGTCCCACCTTACCAACCATCAATAATAATATAGAGAAGTAGAGGTCACATTAATCACTAATAATCGATTTTCTTAAATTTTTATTTTTCGTAATATTACAAACTTAGTTATCATGTAATCATGTTCCTTCATTTATTTCAATATAAGAATATAACATAAAAAGCCAGGGATAACTTTCCCTTTAAACCAATTCCAAAACACATTTCCTCTCAAGTTTAAAGGATGACAACATGTGCTCTTTTCATACTTATACATGAGCTCTAAGTAAGACTGGAAATAAATTCCATCATAACGCCATGTATGAGCATTAAGATAGATCGACCTATTTTATTTCCTAGATTATGCTAAATAAGTTCCACTTATTGACTCTTGACATCATAACCACAAAAGTATGCCACAACAACCTAAAATATTATGTTTATATCACAAAAAATTGCATATAAGGGTATGAGTATTAACCTACCTATAACAAGGTAACTGAAGGAGGAATATGCCTCTCTTCATCATAAAATATAATAAATATGATATTTTTATGAAAGGGAAAACGTAATCAAAAAATATATTAAGCCAACAACCTTTTCACAGACATCCATTAAAAATTCTTAATCCCAATTATTAAGGAAGAACAATTATTTGCAAAATGGCATTGCTTCAATCATGAGACTCGTATAATGAATGTTGCAGTAAGAGCAACTATTGTTACAAATTTAGAAGCATATTATTATTCAAAAAGTGCCAAGGAAAACAATGGACCTCCATAAATTGGGCACAAATAGT
>APFE030453591.1:2456-12687 GCA_000404065.3 Pinus taeda | reverse complement strand
TTTTCATGATAGCTTTAGATGATAAAAAAAAACATTTGTCTTACTGAATTATTCTCTATTTACACTTCAACAACTTTATTAAATTCATTTTCACATTCATACGAAAAAATTCAGAAATAGGAAGTTATATCTATTGAATAATCTATTTATAAATTTCTAGTACATAAAAGCTACAATCATTACGACATTTACTTGAACAATTTATGTGCATAAAACCACAACCATTTTAGGCCTTTTGACAAACAATTTGCAAGGATGCATTATACAACCATTGAGACATTTTCTCAAACACTTGAAAACAATGAATTTGAGATTCTTCTTCAACCTATTTAACTCATAAATTTCATAAATTGAAACTTCAAACGTTAGCATCTTAAATTAGGGACTAAATAATCTTAATCTTTCACCAAAAACTCGACAACATGCAAACGTAGCTAGCATCAACAGTCTACAAAATTGCCCTGATTTATGATTTACGTTTTGAAACATGTTTTTTTGGAATCAAATCAGGGGTTATAGGTTCATGTGATACAAATACCTCCTGATGTGGAAGTGAATAATAACGAAGCCACCCATGGATACAATTTTTTTAACTAGAAAATATTCTAACTTCTGGAATCCCACTTACAAATTTTGTCAAATAGATGAAATGCAAGTTTGAATCTACAACTATGTAAAACAAATAAAAAGATAGAATTAAGTTACGATTACTTATGTATTTCCTAAATCCTTTTCAAAATCATTTGATCTACCACAAGTGAATTGAAGGGTTTTAAGATTCATCAAGCATTATTTTCATTCAATCATTCCTACAAACACATGACAAACATCCTCAGCTATTGTAATACATGTAGAGAAACACTCCAAATTAAGAGTTAACCAGTGATTTTTATTTTAATGCATCATGTCTCCTTACTTTCTATCTACATTTGCAAGGACTACAAGCACATAATGACTGAAAATTACCTCAATTATTTTCTTTGAAACTCTTAGTTTCCATTATTTTTTCATTTTTATTTTAAGGGTTGATCCAATGATTCCTCCAAGTAATTTTTGGATATATGTCAATTTTCTTACTTCTCCAGGAGGCTGGAAGTTAGCATATATTCATGCATAATTATTTTCATATATAATAAAAATAATAGCATTGCTCATTCACATATTTGCCAAACACTTTACAAACATACCCTAAAACCCATTCTAAAACATGCCTCTGATTACCTATTTCACTTAAAATGAAACAAAACCATAACTCATGAAACCCTTACCCAACTACCTTGGAAGTTCTTTATTGTAATTATCTTTAGCAATATTTTCTTCCCTTCTCAAACGCTACAATACCAAGGTTAGTACAATAAACTATGCCAATAATAATTCCAAATTGAGATTTAAACATCCATACATATAGACCACTCATAATCTTTATTTTCAACTAGCCAACAAGATTCGGGATAACATAAGACTAAACAAAAAATAGATGCTTACAATAATTTATTTTTTTTTGTTTAATGCTAGTGCTATAATAAAATTTTAGGGCAACTAAATTTATACTTGATGAGATATTGAACCCCAATCTCTAAGATTATGATCCATCTCTGATTCCTTAACCAACTTGTTTGAACCATATGGTTTTCCACAAAACCATATCCAGTGAGAACTTCTCCCCCTAGAACCCCCGACCTGTAACAGCTCACAAGCAGTACCAAATATAGTAGTACAGAGATATACAAGGCAAGCTGAGGAAGATAAGTTTCACTTCCTCTCAATACCACTCATGGTCAACTCCACTAGGTAGAGCTACTTAACAATTTAGTTTAGGAATTTCATATTATTTCAATGGCATTTGGCTACACTCCAAGTCTCTCCCTCTCACAATCCTCTTCAAGTCTCTCCAACTCTTGGTATTACAATGCATTTTTTTCTTTCCCAAGTGGGAAGACATGAGACACATATATAGGAGGAGCAACAAATTCTTGTCATAGAGGGGCAGTAATATGCATGCCTTGATGAAACGTAACATATTCCATTTAAAGGAGTGTAACACATGCCACTAAAGAGAGGTATGCATGCCTTAGTTAAGGAGAGTGTAACATATGCATTAAGGAGAGCATAAGAGGAATCTTTTATGACATTCTTTTAATGAGCACAAGAGGAATATGCCATTTATTTGATGAGTGCATAAGAGAGAGTGTAATGCATCACTAAGAGAGAGAGTTATGTATAACCATGAGAGTCACGAAGTAGAGAGGTGTGAAGTTTTTGAGGTGATGAAGGTGACTTGTAATTATTTTTTAAAAATAATATCATAGTCTCATAGAGGATAATGATAATATTATTAATCATAGTATTGATGATTAAGTCAATATTGAACTATTAGGATTGATTAGTGATAATTTAAGTGATTTTCCTTCAACTATACTTGATTACCAATTGATGAGAGGTGATTTACTATTTTTGGAAAGTCATACTTGAGAAGCTAGACATGCCTTTCTATTTTTAGAAGTTCACTCTAGAATTTTCAAAAATGAGATTTTATTAAATAAATTCATCCCTAGGTTTCCCATGAGTGGTATTTTTCTTTCAAATAATAGGGATTATGCATCCCTATTACATGCATCTTCGTGCTTTAGTAGATTGAGGACTTTGTGCCCTGTTCTACTCCAAGGATCCAAGATTACATAACTTGATATTTTAAATATTTAGGACTCTGTATCCTAATCCTTTTATTATATATCCAAGTATACACATTTTTACCTTTCATGGATTTAGGACTCTGCACTATAATCCTTTTATTATAGATCCAAGAATCTATGTCTTTATCTTTCATGGATTTAGGACATCACACTCTAATTTCCATGGCTTGTCAAAAAATCTGCTTTGAAACTCCACGCTTCACCTTAAGGTATTGATTGTGAGCTCATAATCATTTGATGGTTCAATGGTAAGTTCTTGTTCCAATACCAAGAATTGTGCATGACTTCCACAATCATTTTGGTTTTAAAGAAATTACTTCCACAATCATTTATAATTTGAACATCCTTGTTTGCAAATAACCACGTCCCCTACCACATCTTGATCAGTACAATATTAAGCATATATAATCATACAAATCATGTATCATGACCTCCATAATCATTTATAATTTGAGCATCCTTGTTTGTAAATAACTACGTCCCCTGCCATATCCTTCTCCGTAAGATATTAAGCATATGTAATCATACAACTCATGTAACATCCATAAATCATAATTAACCATATGTTCCGCAAAACCATGATCATATATGGATCTATGTGTCTCAATCCTATATCACCATTCTTTTCATACAGCAATGTCCAAACTAGGATACCAAAAGAGAAAACATTGATAATATGCACTTAACCAAAATCAGTCTTTATCATAAGCATGCAACAACAATGTTACCTAAACTGGGTCTATAGCAGACAAGAATATACATAAGTCTAATATGCATAATATTTATGTCACTGCATCAAAATCACCCCCCCAAAATGTCATTGAAGCTAACTCACCAAGAAGGGACACTACAAATGGGTGCTAAAAAAATGTCAAATCGAGCACCTGTCATTTTCATTATATATTAGTGATTGAATATTATCAATAGCACTATATTTTCCACTATTTCATTTTGTCTAAGGAAGAATATATAAGGATACCATTAATTTGTTGTTGCACATTAATAGTTAAGTTTCTAATTAAGATCGTAAGGAATGATAAGTCTATTGGTTGATGAGATTGTTGGTTAGCGTTTCTTTCCTTGATGACATAATATAGATAGACTTCCCTCTTAGAAAAAGTAACATTCCTTGAGGGCCAATCACACCCATATCCAAACTTGCATTGTAGACATCAATTAGGGTTGTAAGTGTGCCTATGTAGGTTGTACATATGTCATACACGTTGTGCATAGCCTTGGTATATTTCCCTTCTCATCCTTGTTGAGTGTATACTTGTTGACCAAACTTTGTATTGCATGGAAACCTATTTTATCAAGGTAATGTTCAAGAAAAACCATAAACTCCTTTCATTGATGTCCCTTTCCATTTATTTTTGTATTTCATAATTTAAGTCTTCATGAATATGATATTAATTAGGTTTCCTTTTCCACATTCATATAATGCCTCTCATACACAATTTAAATAATACATACATACATACATATCTATATATATATATATAGCAATGGAGAGTTAATATATGTTATGACAAATGTTGTTCAAAGTTTGGATTCAAGCTTGTTATTTCAAGGACTAAGTATAATTTACAATGTAGAGATAATAAGTACATTCAAGTTGACATTTAAATTAGCAAGAATCCAACTCTCCATGAGAAGTTTCCTAGGAGGAGTATCATCATTCTAATAAGAGGAGGATAGCTATAATTCTTCTTGTAGTTGACTAATGAGAATCTTGACTACTAGGTTCGAGAACCATTTATAGTTTTTCTTTTTATATTTTCACCAGCATGGAAACATGGCACTACAATCAAAATTGACCACACATATTGAACCATTATGGTGTCTTGGAATATAAAACCTTGAGATATCTAATTTAGTTGGTTATCTACATACAAATGAGTTATATCAAAGATAGAGTTCTCAATGACAAAATATTTGTATATTCTTGGTTTTTTATTGGTCCACTTATTATTGTGTTATTAGGTAGTTGTTATGTGTAGGCTACATTACGAATAGAGGCTTGGTCATGATTCTAAAGACTAATATCTCTATATAAATCCGAGAACAATGAACACAAAAATAATTATATAAGGTATTCATGCTGGTGAAGTGTATGGGATATAAATCCCTTAGTTACAAATCATATTAGTACTGAAGAAGTTAAGCCTTTGGCAATGATGTAGCTTCTAGTACTTTTAAAAGAAACCCTTGAGACCTATAGGCCATCAACGCTCAATTTCAAGAACAAAACATAAAGTTGTAGGAAAAGGCCCCAATGTTCGATTGAAGAATAGAAAATATGGAAAAGAGCCTTGAGACCTTAATAAGGCAATTTTCATTACAAAATAACTTATTTCATGAATTTCATAACTCTCTCACAATAATTATGGTAGATTGGGATAAGTGCATAGCTCAATTAGTACAACAGGGAGAGAAGGTCATTTAGTTGGATAGATTGAAATAAGATAGGATCACTTAGATAATGACTCAACTATGAGAATAGTTGGCATAGGAGGAAGAAACATTACCAAAGCTACATGAAGTTCTCCAATAGCATTAAGAAGAAAAGCTACCTTCCATTTTCATTGTTAAAGCCACCAACATGGTCAAGACAAATTTTGTAAGCTCACCTTCCTTAGATATTTCTCAAGAAACTTTTGGTGAATTTGAAAGGAGTATTAGAGGCATTGATTCCACGATGCAAATTAAAATGGGCTCTGATGTACGAGGTCTATGAAAGAGAAGGAAAATCCTCCTAATCCCCATTGTAGTTGAATTAAAAGCTAAGTTTCATTGGTGGAAAAGAGGAGAACACAAAAAATAATACCAGATTTTTTAAGGAAAAGCATGTGTAAAAGTTCTCATGCTCACTAGAAGAAAGAGAAAACAAATGAAGGTGAAAGAAAAATTCCACTCCATCTTTCTTATGTCTAGTCATAGAAGGAAAACAATGAAGAAAGTGAAAGACTCAACCTACAAAAACACCTAGAATAAGTGTCAAGCTAATTAGTGGGGGAAATAAGGAGAAGAAACAAAGGCATGAGTTCCCTATAACCAACGTTACATAGGTGTAGATAAGGCAACACCAAAATAGTGACATGATTAAAATCACAACATAGTTGTACATAAATTTTGTTATACAAAGAGCCATGAAATCACAAGTACTAGGCCACAATAAAAAATGAGCCTCTGCCAAGATTGTTCCAAAAGCACATTGATTACTAGAACACACAATATAATAGAGATCATCAATGGGTGCAAAAAAAATAAGAGGATTAACCTATTCGACAATGATCAAAGGTTAGGTGCAAAAAGAGTCATGGTGACTAACCTCCACTACAATGACCCTTGATTTTATGCAATTTTACTCTACCTTCCTCATGGTGCAGGGCACACAATTCAAGAACTTATTTGTTTTCCCTCCTGCTGCAAAAATATATCCTTGGCTTTTCTCTTTGAATACCTTATCCTTTTCTATTTTCTTCTCCTCTCCATCTTAGTTTCTTTATTATTCTTCCTTTTTTTTTTCATTCCATTCCTAGTTCGCTTTCCCCTCTTTTCTATTGTCTGAATGTTATTTATGATTAGTCAAATACCATCCCTTTTGGACCAACCTAAGATGTTCCACCTATCCCACTTGGCCCTATCATTACTAATCAGTCTTTCAGGCCAATCAACCTCATGCCATTCATCCCTTTCCCTCCTTGCATTCCATTTGTTAGCCTCCAAGGCTTATTCTAGAATAAAGTATTATTAGAAAACAATCTCCTCACACATGTGCCATTGCTCATGTAGACACATACATATATGTTTTTTTTACATGTTTGCATAAAGATGATAATGGCCACACACACACACACATATCGAAATGTTTTGCATAAAGTTTACAATAACCTACACACAAACATATTATTTCCAAACAATAATTGCACGTTCACATGATGTTTATATCCATGTATTTATTTTACACTAAATACACGATTGAATGGTAAATGTTTAACCCCTAAATTGTTTACAGTATTTACACCATTGCAAGGTGACTAAGAAAACCATAGGTATATTTATCATTTTCAGCATGTATACAAAAATAACTAGGAAAGTATTTACAATGACCATACAAGTGCAAGGTGACTAGGCCAAAATTTACACTATTTACAAGAGTGTACCATGACACGAGACAATTAGCACAATATCTACACACTTGCAAAATGATCAGGGTCATTACAGCTATCCCTTTCTTTCTCCTCCTCACCACCCCTCTCTTGCATTTTCCCTCCTTCCCTCTTTTTCTCGCCCTTCCAATCTCTCTCCCTCTCACTTAATATCCACCCTCTGGCAAATCCTATCTCTTTTGGCCCTCCCCTTCTTCTCTTCTATTTTCTCTTTTTCTCCTCTCTCTCTCTCTCTCTCTCTCTCTCTCTCTCTCTCTCTCTCTCTCGATCCATCCCTCTCTCCCTCCTCCCTTTATATCCCTCTCTCTCTCTTTAATATGGATTGGATTATTATATTATTTTCATCTATCTTGATGCTTTCAGAGTGGAATAAATTGGAGGAATTAGCTTGTAGGGACATTTTAATGGAAAATCCCAACTTGGAAAATTGGGGTTTAAAACCCTTTTGGATCCATTTTTAGGCATAAAATGGAAGTTTTGGAGGGTCAAAACTCTTCCATCATTAGTTGGACCCCTTGACATTAATATATGCTCAAATACCTTTGTAATAGTGCAAATATCACATCAATAGGAGCTCATATGAAAAAATTTTGCATCCCAAAACTCTATCAACCATGTTGACCACCATGCTAATAGAGGATGCCACATTAGCCCCTATTACACATGCATATGGGGTTAGATAATATGGACATCCAAGAATATTGTAGAAGGTTTGAAACCGTATCTCTAATTGAGGGTTGAGGAAGTCAAAAACCTATCCCTAGTAGATATCAGGTAATGTTAAATACTAGGATGCTAGGAGAAGTGGTTCCATTCTATGGCATTGAATTTTTTCCATAATTAAGTACAGCATCTATGAGTGTGGAACAAACAAGGTTCGTATGCGCAACAAAATATTCAGACTATCTAAAATATGTAAGTATCCATTATAGGACAATCAACATTTATATATAAATGTTTGAATGTACAAGAGATATGAGATGATATAGTGTGGTTAAAAATGAGGGTCCATTGATATACCTACGTAGGTGCCCCTTCACGAATGATCATTTCCTATAAGACATGCCTCTTCAGTAACTAATTATTATTTAATTAATCATTATTATGATTATTATGATTTATATTATTTATATTATTTTTTTATATTATATTCATAACATTGTCTTCCTCTTTGGGAAAGCTTTGTCCTCAAAGCTTATTACTGACAAGGCATGACATCTATTTCTTTGTCTTGTAATATATTTATATCTTTTGGAGTTATTCAAGTTGTCATATTTAATGATACAAGATGATAGCATCCTCTAAGTGATAAACAAAATTGTTGAACTGAGAAGGTATCTCACCATCCTAAATCAATCTTTTATATAATTTTGCAATTATTTGATAGCTAGGATAAATTATTATTGTAAGGTTGGATTTTGTAGGCATTAGTATACTTTGTAATATAAGTCAATTGTTTCTTTTTTGAGTGATACAAATAAGCAGACTGATTGAGATGTCTGCTCTTGTGATTTGAATATTGATAAGGATTTTTTGTGATTTGATTTTCCCTAATCATGTGTGTGGCAAGTTCCTAATTTACTTCAAGTACTTATGTTGTTGAGTTGGTTACATAGTCTTCACTTAAGATTTTCATTGTCTGAAGTACAATATTTGACTATGTTTTTACTTCAATTAGTTTTTCATCTTCTTGAGTTGTGATATTGACTAGATCGATACTCATTCCTTTTTCTTCAAATTGGACTTTTGTGTCCAAAGACTTTGATACTTATTTCATGATAATTTGTTCTAATTTGATTTTCAATGATTTCTTATCATTTTTAAGTTTCCTAATCTGAGTGAGTATACTTTGATTATGATTTTTGAGACGTAAGATTTTTTTCAATTTCTGATTCATCAAACTTATTTTCAGTGTTTTGACAATCAAACTTTTCATCTTTCAATTCTCTAATTTGTTTTAATAACTTTTGTTTAAGAATTTTTAAGTGAAAAAAATCTTCTTCTCTCTCTGATAGATTCTCGTTGAATTTCTTCTCAAGATATTCCTTCTCTTATTCTAATTTTTTCTTTGTAGCCTTCAACTTTTTGGCCTTTGCAAGCAGTTTTTTACTATGGTCTGTTAGACACAAAATTTCCTCATATTTTCCTGTTGATTTTTCGTAAAACCAACCCCCGAGATATTTACATTTCTTTTTTAATGCCTTATTTTTTTGTTCAAGTTCTGTGATTTCTTCCTCTAATCCTTTTATTTTTGTTTGTGTATACCTTTATGTTCTTTTGTACTAAATGATTTCCCATATGTTGGACAACATATTTTGCAATTTTTAAGAATTGACCAATATCCAATTTTTGTTTCACAAAACAAACATTTAGTCCAAAATGTTGACTTATATATTGGACTCATCTTGAGTTATTTCTAGACTTCTTTCAAGTATATTTAATGAAAAAAAAATAATTATATTATTATTATTATTATTATCAATTTTTTTAAATTCGTTTGCTTTTTCTTTTATCATTTTAGTTAACTGATAAGGGTTTTCCTCAACAGAACTTCGTATTCAGAACTTTTATATATATATATATAAATACTAATATATTTATAATATATAATATATATAATATTATAATATAATTATATATAATATATATATAACAATAGCATTAGCATATACTTATATAGCATAATACATATACATTAAGTAAATAATATACATTACCTATTATATTATATATAGAGAGAGAGAGAGAGAGTATAAACCTTGCAAATTAGAAGTTTTTGATGATAAATTTTTATATAAAAGGTCAGTGAACCGGGGAATTGGTATAAAAGAGTGCGATCGACATGAGTGGTGAGGTGGAATTGTATAAGTGATGTTTGTGGAGAGTGTGTAGTTTGTTGTATGAGGCAGACTAGACATGGGTTGTCGGCTATGCAAGGGCAGCATCGGTGGATCAAGGCAGGCCAATTAAAATGCTGGACAACAAATCGTACATCAATGTCTATAATTATGTGCATTGGTTGTTGAAAATGTTTCAACTTCAATTATATATATATATATATATATATACCCTTTAAATTAGAGGTTTTGATGATAATATTTTTATCTATAAAGTCATTAGGGGAATTGGTATAGCGATCGACATGAGCAGTGAGTGGGAATAGGTATAGTGATAGTTGTGTGGAGAGTCTGTAGTTTTGTTGTGATGATTGTAGACTAGACGAATGGGTTGGTGGCTATTGCAGAGGGCGACGATGGTGGACAAGTCAGCCAATAATAATTATGACAACATAATCAAGCATCAATGTCTATACTTATGTGCGTTGACAGATATGGTGGCTACCAATGTATGGATAATGGCAGCTAT